>OX419596.1:8041638-8251101 GCA_948473455.1 Teleiodes luculella
AAAAAGTTCAAAATGGCGGCCATTTTTTGCAATTCAGACGTCAGATTCGTCATCGGAGTTCACTGGGGACCCCAGATATCGATTTTGGAAGCAATCGGACCAGAAACAAAAAAGTTCAAAATGGCGGCCATTTTTTCCAATTTTGATGTCAGATTCGTCATCGGAGTCCACTGGGGACCCCAGATATCGATTTTGGAAGCAATCGGACCAGAAACAAAAAAGTTCAAAATGGCGGCCATTTTTTGCAATTCAGACGTTAGATTCGTCATTGGAGTCCACTGGGGACCCCAGATATCGATATTGGAAGCAATCGGACCAGAAACAAAAAAGTTCAAAATGGCGGCCATTTTTTGAAATTCTCATGTCAGATTCGTCATTGGAGTTCACTGGGGACCCCAGATATCGATTTTGGAAGCAATCGGACCAGAAACAGAAAAGTTCAAAATGGCGGCCATTTTTTCCAATTTTGATGTCAGATTCGTCATCGGAGTCCACTGGGGACCCCAGATATCGATTTTGGAAGCAATCGGACCAGAAACAAAAAAGTTCAAAATGGCGGCCATTTTTTCCAATTTTGATGTCAGATTCGTCATCGGAGTCCACTGGGGACCCCAGATATCGATTTTGGAAGCAATCGGACCAGAAACAAAAAAGTTCAAAATGGCGGCCATTTTTTGCAATTCAGACGTTAGATTCGTCATTGGAGTCCACTGGGGACCCCAGATATCGATATTGGAAGCAATCGGACCAGAAACAAAAAAGTTCAAAATGGCGGCCATTTTTTGAAATTCTCATGTCAGATTCGTCATTGGAGTTCACTGGGGACCCCAGATATCGATTTTGGAAGCAATCGGACCAGAAACAGAAAAGTTCAAAATGGCGGCCATTTTTTCCAATTTTGATGTCAGATTCGTCATCGGAGTCCACTGGGGACCCCAGATATCGATTTTGGAAGCAATCGGACCAGAAACAAAAAAGTTTAAAATGGCGGCCATTTTTTCCAATTTTGATGTCAGATTCGTCATCGGAGTCCACTGGGGACCCCAGATATCGATTTTGGGAGCACAACACGCTCTTTTCCAAAATAAATAAGATTTTTAGCCCAATTTACGCCGGGGCAACAACATGCAACAGTTGTCGCATGCCACATAATTAATAAACAAATATTTTAGCAAAAGCCAGGGCAACACGCCGGGCCAACACTTTTCGCAAGTTAAATCTGATGATATGATGATATGCTACAAATTTTATTTTTATGTTACTTGCGGCATTTGTTGCATGCGGCAGCCTATTTTACGCCGAGGCAACATCGTGGCTAAATAAATTGTAAAGCATAATAGTGCAATATTTCCCGCGGATCGTTATCGATATTGTTTACTATACAATCACCCCCTATAACCGACCGAAAAAATTGAGCTCGTGTGGCGGTCCCGACTGAATTTCTGCCGGCAGAATTTGCGCGACTGAATTTCGGCGGCTCACGACTCACAAAATTACGCTCGTGTGGCCTCACCCACGTAAAGTTCTTGGGCGTTAACAGACCCAACCCACAACAAGTGATCAATATTTTAGATTTCTAGAACCTTACTAATACTCTTTCTAGGTGAGCAGTTCCTTATCGTTCCTGACATATTTCTTAGCAAAACATCAAAAAGTACAAAGGCAACTGCAACACGAAGTAGACAGTGTGGCTATGAACATGGAAGAAATATCGAAAATTAAACAAAAGACTCCTTATCTCCAGGCCTGTATAAAAGAAACACTGAGGTACTGATGGTTCTATTGATTTAAGGATATTGAAGGTACAGTAGCCAGCACATGCGTCTGGACACTTTGATTTTAAGAGCGCCGCCGCCGCCGCCGCCGCGCGCCGCCGCGCCGCCGTTATTCCACAGTAGGTAGCAGGGGGCGAATTTCGTAATGCGAGTGTCCAGCCGCATGTGTGACTACTGTAGAAAGCTGCTAACATTTTGATAATTATTTTAGATTGGTGCCACCAATACCACTCCTGACTCGGGTTTTGCCGAAGAATGTCACATTAGATAAATACAAGTAAGTGTCTTTAGAAATATCATTAGATGTTTTTCTATCTATAGGTACTACTATTATAGATAAAGAAGAAAGATTTGTTTTTTTTGTTTGCATTTAATAGGCTCCGAAACTACTGAACCGATTTCAAATATTTTTACTGTTGGGAAGCTACACTATCTCCGGGTAACATAGCTAGGTATACTAACATTTACAAAAAAATTAACCGATTTAAATTTAAACTTGGTATAACGGTAGAATAGACTTTGGGAAAGAACATAGCCTACCCTTTACCGCGGGAAAATTCCTTATTCTCACGGGAAAAACAGTTACCGCGGGCGCTGCGGCGCGGCGGAAAGCTAGGTAGTTGTATAATAAAATTTGATGTTATTTATTGTATTACAGCATCCCCCGCGGCACTCTGATTATTATGTCTACACAAGACGCTTCTCTGAAGGAAAGCAACTTCGACGATGCATCCCGGTTCATCCCCGAGAGATGGCTGACACAAGAATCAAAAGATTACAGTGCATTTGCTTCAATACCTTTTGGTTTTGGAAACAGGAAGTGCATTGGACAGAATGTTGCAGAGACTATGCTTTCTATTATGACTTATAAGGTAAATAAAACATAAGTAAACCACACAAAACAAATAAAAAATAACAGTTATAAAAAAATAATTCATTAGACTAATTTAACGACATGTATGTCACGAGAGTGTACGATGTTAGTAGTTACGAGAACAAACAAACAGCAAATATTCGTGTGTCTCTCCTTCATTTTTGTTTCGCGCAATCGAGTAGATAGAGAGCACCATTGCACTTTTTCAAAACTATTTGGTTCGGTCAGAGAGACTTCTTCTTCTTATCGAGTGGGTTTCGAGGTTTACATACCTCACAAAACCCTGGTGTCAGAATTGTTGAACCGCCTTAGGCTTCCGACATGGCTCCTATAACGACTACATCCGTAGATAGTAGCCGGGACATGGCCGGGACCAACGGCTTTACGTGCCTTCCGAAACACGGAATCGTCTTTCTTTTCAGACAATCAGGTGATTCAGCCTGCACTGTCCTAACCAAACTGTGGAACCTCCGTAACGTCAGCTTTTGACCACTCGACCACGGAGGTTGTTTGTTATACCAAGTTATATAACTATATTATGTATTTTCTTCAACAGATAATACAAAAGTTTAAGCTGGAATACCACTACGGAGATATCCAGCCAACAAGCACCTTTATAGTGAAACCTAATAAGCCACTGAAGATAAGATTCATTGATAGGATGTGAATAGTTCTATCTACTTTTACTCCTTAGCCTAACTTTTATGAATAAAACTAACTTTGAGGATAATTTATCTAAGATGATAAATGCATATTAAACATTGCAGTTACATAAAATGTCATTTACTAAGTGAAAAATGTCAGTATCATTTCGAAAATTTTCAAAGTTGTGAAATTATTTTGTAAATATTTCTTTTTTTTTAATATAAAACTTTTATTTATTTTACGTTTATTCTTTCAGGGTTATTTACGCTCACCTATTATATTTTTGCAAAATACTTATCCAAATATCCGTAAACGAAACGTACACTACAATTTTAAATCATTCGGGTACACAAGGTCAGAGTTTCATAAATCACCCATCCCATAAAACTTCTGTACTTTACATAGGTAAGTATTCTTTCTCCTTCGACTCCGCACAACGTTGGTATTCTGTACTCTAAAAAAAAAAGAGGCTATAGCCTATAGCCTCTTTTTTCAACGCCAGACAATTTATGTATGTTTATTATTCCGAGGTAACTTTTATTTATTTATAATGATACGAATATTAATTCCCAACCACAAAAATAAATAACATGATAACGGTTCACAATTTCAATGGCCCCACCACAACACAATCAATGGAATCACACTTGGACGGGGACCGTTAGGGCGAGGTTTTTTATTTTTATGGTCGGGGTTTACATACTAAGAATGTTTATGAAGTTCGGGGAGTCCCATAGGCAAAAACGAGTCGAGTTGTGGAAACAGGCCCGCCGCTATACCACAGAATACCACAATAGTCCCTAGCCATACCAATACCAATCGCACCCGGCTGAGCAAACCTCGTAAAGGACAGCTCATGTAAAATTCTTTTTTTTTTACAAATTGGACAAAAAAAACGCGCAGTACCTACCTATAATGCGAAAAAGAAAGCAAAAAGCAAAAGAAGGAAAAGAAAAACTACAATTATTAGTTACCCATCATACTTTTTTTTCAGTAGGTAGTTTTTTTTGTCTCCTGGAAAAGATTTTTTGAAAGCATTTGAGAAGTTTTCTCACCCGGGTGACGATATGGAGTTCGTAGGAACGTAAAATTCTTTGTTCGTACAATGCCATCCTCAAAAAGTCAGAATAAAGAAATGATATTGGCTTGTAAAGCCTGACCAAAGAAATCTCGCCATATTGCGGAATTTCTATGGAACTAATTTTATAAGGGAAATTGTTGCCATATAGTCTTAAAAATATACACGTGGCGCCCCCAGAGCAGGTTTCTTATTTCTTTGGTCAGGCTTTACTATAATAATGGTCAACCGAACTATCAGACAAAAAATGTTTCTTCTGTAAATGTAAATGAATGGCCCAGTTCTTAAAATCACTAAGTCCAAAAAGTGACTTTTGAGATAATGACGTTTTGACATTTAGATTATCAGCTGAAATAACATACGTTGATTAAAAAAATAAAAAATATGTACTAATTGTAGTATTAACCAAGCAGTTTTATTATAATAAAGAAACAATAGAATAGAGCTAACAGGAGCTTTGTAATAAAATATCAAAGTTATTGGACTTAATTCTAAACAAAGGACTTAAGGTCTTTTACCTGATAATTCAAGGACTAAGTGATATTTTTGCAGCACCCGGTACAAAGTTCTAAGGAATTAAAGCACTTCTTCCACTTCATCTGCAGATTCTAGTTCTTCTGTTAGAGGGTAGCTAGTATTTTTAAACAAATCTTCATAAAAGTGTTTCTCTGTTTCAGGAACAGATTCTAGCAATCGCTTTATATCTAGCAGTTTAGCGGGTTATATATTTAGTTGTCCAGAATATGCGTCATCGGGCGTTTCTTTAGACCAATTCCGCCTGCTTTTACATATTTCCCGTGAGAATAAGAAATTTTCCCGCGGTAAATCGTAGCATATGTTCTTTCCCAAGGTCTATTCTGTCATTGTGCCAAGTTTCACCAAAATCGGTTCATTATATTCGAGAGCCTATTCAATTATTAGGATTTTTTTAGGTATTTTTTACATCAGGTTACATTTATTGAAGTTTTAGTAAGGTAATATATATTTTGAAAATTAAATATAGGCCATGTTACTCAGGGTCATGTAGCTTCTCAGCAGTGGAATAATTTTTGAAATCGGTTCAGTAGTTTTGGAACCTATTCGATACAAACAAACAAACAATCAAACCTTTTCTCTTTATAATATTATAAGTATAGAAAAATGGCGCATATCATATCCGAACCTCTCATGGACATTGAGAACTCTTGTTTCAATACTTAACTTTACCTAAAGCAAGCAACCACGAAACTGCAATCGTTTACTAACAACCTGAAAACTACCTCCACTAAGAATAAAAACTTAAAAATTCAACTTTTCTTCACCAAAATAACCTGTTTAATAGAGATCCTTATGAAAAAATGTGTGAAAATGACATTCACAATCAGGTTGCCATTTGGACTTAGAGAAGAAATCAAAGGACTAAGTGATTTTTTGGGGAATAATAAAGGGACTTAGTGATTTAATGGACTTAGCGATTTTACGAATTGAAATTCGGATATATTTTATTTTTTTGCAAACTGTAAAAGGCACTTAGAGTTTTTTGCCGTGAACCTCAAATATACCATTCAATAGAAAATAAAAAACTGAACAAGCCAGTGTTACTATCTCTAAATTGCAAAAAGTGGACTTAGTGATTTTAAGAATTGGACCATTCAAATAGTGTACCGGAAATTCGAAATAACGGTGAAATGATTAAAACGCAGATTTTAAGTATGTGCAAAATAAAACAATAATTTAATCAAAAAAGGATAATAAAAAAAGGCCATCATGTCAACTTTAAATTTCAGTAAAAGTAATTTTGTACATTCTGCATACCTAATATTATTATAGTATTTTTATTTTTTGGTACTATTCGGCATATTATTTTCAATTTACATATTTGTAAATATTTTTTTTTTATTACTGGCATTTTGTGCATTTGATATTGTTCATTAGGCATTGGCGAATTGCTTCCGAATTGTCTAATGGGCAATTACATCCCTTTGTTGGCAAAAGCACAAATTCTCAGACGGAAACATTTCCGTCACCATTATGGTACAGTTTCGCACACCATTCCTTAATAAGGTTTCAGTACCTACAGTGCCACAGCCGTAACCTAACTTCCATTTCTAACAATAGCACAGAATAAATAATAGTACTAGGTACAGAAGGCGCACTCTCTGATAGCAAACGTGCGAATTTAATTCTAGCTACCACGCCACTAACGTTCAAATTGGTTACCTATTGTACCTATTTCCGATATTTTTTGTTCCGAATATTGTTATTCCGCTAACTTTTTGACATTTATCAGTTAGAAAAATTATTTATTATCCGAAATAACATTTTCCATTTTATCATGTTTCCGCGTTTTAATTTACCTTTTTACTTGTTCACCGATGTTTCAAATTTCCGCTAAACTATTTACCAGTATACCGAAAATCCATGACAACGTTAACCATTTTTTTACATGTGCGATAGCTCAATTGAACCATTATATTGCAAGGTCAAATTTAATTTCTCCATTTTACATTCTGTACTCCTTCAAGCATGCATGCAAGCAAGCAAGCAAGCAAGCATGCATGCAAGCAAGCAAGCAAGCAAGCAAGCAAGCAAGCAAGCAAGCATGCAAAGCAAGCAAGCATGCAACCAAGCACAAGCAGGCATGCATACATGTCAAACCTAACAGAAGGGTATGGTGGGCGAGGTGGGCTCGCTTTGCTCGCCCACCACGCCCGCCATACCCTTCTAACCTAACCGACAGATGTCGGGGTGCCCCGAACTCCAAAAACATTGTCGTAATTATAAAAAATAATAATTGTTACTTCGGAATAATAAAAATAACACAACAAAAAAAATTCTAGCGTTTAAAAAAAGACCAAGTGAGATTACGGTATTTAGTAAAAAAGATTAATCGTAAAACGGAATAACGTTGTGCGGAAAAAGAATAATTCTGTAAAGTGTTATTGTGGTGATTTAAAAATATGTCAAGTCATACAATGGAAATTGAAAAATGTATGAATCGTTTACGGAATATTGAAATTCGGATTTCAGTTTTTCGTAAATGTGATAGGTTACCGTTCAAATTACATTGAACGCGTCGAACGTGACCCTGGCTATTATAGCCTACCGTTTGTCATTGCGCTCGTATTAAAATAAAATGCACCTTAAGACCGCGCCGCGCGCGAGAGTCCGTATTACCCACCACAGGGTTAGACGCAGAATGTGCAATTCGCAAAATTAGCACTCGACGCAAAATGTGCATTTCGCAGTTTGTGCATTTCTCACAAGGGGCATTTCTCATAATGTGCATTTCGCAAAATGAGCACTTCGCAAAATGTGCACTTCGCAAAATGTGCATTTCGCAAAATGAGCACTTCTCTAGGGTTTGAGCCAATGGTCTCTTGCGTCTCGATCCGAAAGCATCGGGGCTATGTACCAGTTTTCGGGAATATATATTAAAAGTCAAAATCTTTCATTGAAGAACATACTTTTTATGTCTGAATAGACAAATATTTATTTTTGACTATCAAAACTTAGTCTTGATTAATATTTTTTAAATAAATGGTTATTTTGTGAAAGTATTTATTTTATTTTAAATACAATTCATATCGCTTTTATTTTAGGAGTAACCCTAGAAAAGTGCGCATTTTGCGAAATGCACATTTTGCGAAGTGCGCATTTTGCGAAGTGCTCATTTTGCGAAATGCACATTATGAGAAGTGCCCCTTGTGAGAATTGCACCAACTGCGAAATTCCTATTTTGCGTCGAGTGCTCATTTTGCGAATTGCACATTCTGCGTCACCCTTACCATAGATTAAATAATAGCGTCGTCACAAGCGCGCGCGTTTTTTCTACTAACTGTCCTCATATTATTATGCGCGGTCGCCCGGCGTAGGTACATTCTGGAGCTCAGGCGCGGAGTGCGCCGGGCCTGACAATAGTACTACTACAGGGTTGCCTGGCAGAAACGAATAGGTACCTTACCCCCTGGCCACAGCTTCGCGCGCCGGCGGCGGCGGCGACTTGCGGCGCAAAACTTGCCAGAACGTTAGTATTGTAACATTTTACGAAATTTTGGAGCACTTTGCATTGCATCCCATGACTTAAAACGTTACTTTTACGTATTTTTAATCTTATTTGTGCTACATTACAGTGTTGAAGCGTTTTCTAAATAAAATAAGATAAACGTTACTTTTTGCATGAAAATTGAACGTTTTTTGTAAAAGTTGGGTAATTTCACGCCTTTAAAACAATTTTTATTTCGGTTGTACATTTTTCTAGCGAGTTTTAGAAATGAAAAAGTACATAGTGGCAGATCTGAATTACTGGTAATTTAAAAGTGACTTGTTTGACCCTGCCCTGCAAGCACACAACATTTCAAATACTATGCTAAAACATATTGATTGTTTAAAAAAATAGTTTGATGTTAAGTATGCATTTAATCAAAGTTCAACACATGCATACACAAGACAAGATTTTATCTTAACATTAGTCATTAAAAGGCTAGATTAAACTATCACCAACAGGAACTACCGCTGCCTCCTGGAAAATATATTTAAATACTTTCCTCTAGTCATTTCTTTGGCTTCTTCAAGTCCTAGCAAATAGGCAAGGTCATGGAGTTTCTTCACTTCCATTATCAACCCACTTGTTGACAATAAACCCAGTTCTGAAAGTAAGAAAGATTTAATCAGTGGTTTTTTTTTTAATTGACCTATGCTTGTTTCGAAAAGGTACGACCAATCAAGCTCCACCGGACTTGCGGGAGAAAAAGAAATAAAAAAAATCTTATTAGTGATTTTTATATACCGATTTTCTTCTGTGAATTCAACAAGCACTAACTCTAAATTAGATACACTGATGATTTCTACACAATTATATCCATCAGGCTGCTGATTGGGACTAACTAATATTACCCAATACCTCAAACACATCATAATAGTTATTTATTATAGTGCTGCTCCTTCCATAAATTATCCTACTAATATTATAAATGCAGAAGTTTGTAAGGATGGATGGATGGATGGATGGATGTACCTAAGTGGAGGCCTGCAGTCCTAAAATACAGAGTATCCAAGTTTTGGCTCCAGCTCCAACTCCTATGTAAGGTAATAGTATACAGTCAACGAATGGCTCAAAGGGGGGTGTAGAGTGCGTAAGCGGGAGCCTAAGCGATTTCTTCAGAAACTTATTCAGAGTGCTTAGGCATAAAACATACTAAAAGTCCTGATGTCTAGGAGGTGAGCTGGAGGGGGGAGGGGGGGTCAAAGGTCTCATTTTTAAGTTTTTCGCCAATATTACAGAAACGGTGCTTTGTAGCAAAATATGATCTAAGATGAAATGAAAGCTTATAAAATTCTCTACAACTTTTATTCTATATCAATTTTTCATATTCCTAACCGTTTTTGAACTACACGCTCCTGAAATGTTGAAAGTATTGTTTAGTAGGGGATTTATAGCAATCTTTGTATGGGAAACATTTTTTATTGGACGAGTCGACGAAACTTGGCATGGTTGTATTGTAGATTAGGTGATCCTGAGTAGAAAGCAACCGGGACCCATGACTCGTACTCCCCCCGAAGCCGGGGGGTGAAGTTGGATTTTGCCGCTCTTCTTGTTGACGCTATATCTCTAAAACCGTAAGTACTATGACAAGTTTGGTATCATTTTCGAATAACACGTTAACGTAGAATTTATTTTCGGAATTATAAAATAGGGTGGCCATACAAAAAAACTAAATTTTAGGACAAAATTCGCAAAACAGATTACGTCTTTTCACATAAATGTCGTTTACTTTTCCCATGGGAATGTTATCGATACAAAAAAAAAGGTTGGATAGCAGCATTCACGGGCTTTACAAATATATAACTTTTATGGCACTTACTTGATAAAAAATGGGTTAAAAAAAATAAAATTGCATATGCGGCAGACAAAGGTAGTGAACATGGAACTAGCTCCAAGACCAAATTTGTCCCAAAATAGTGGTATTAAGGGGTGAGTGATAATGTATGGCAGAAATGTTGTGGGTGTTACAAAACCTTCCAAACATATAGGAGATGTAGAAAATCAGGTTAGAATGGAAAGTTAGAGCGGCCGAAAACTTAAAAATGAGACCTTTGACCTCCCTCCCCCCTCCAGCTCACCTCTTAGACGTCAGGACTTTTAGCAGGGGGGTTTCACTCGGAAAAATAGGTATGACCGGGCGAAATATCGGCCCGGCCGATGAAAGGCAGGGCTACATCAGTACGCGAACAGTCGCCGGGCGCGCGTGACGCGTCGTTTTTACGCGCCGCCGCTCCGCTCGCTCAAATTACGAGAATGACTTCAAAACAATACGACAGATGCTGTTGTGTTTATGGATGCAAAAATAAAAGGAAAAGGACTGGATCGGATGTGTCTTTTTAAAAAATTCAGAACAATGAAAGGTAATTTGTATAGCCAGCTATTGTTATATTTTTCATTAAATAGTCTGCAATGCAATACTTTTATAGTAGGTGAACATTGAAAATAAATACGTACATATTAAGGTCGGTAAGTACTTTAGGGTAAGTTCAATAAAAAGCAAGCTAAGCTGAACACTACACTTTACATCGTTCTTATGTCCGTTCAATAAGGGAGAGAATCGCGGGCCGCGTGTTTACTTGACCGTAAAGAGGGGAATTATTATTAATACATATGGTATTGATGAGAATGAAAGAATTAACCAATAAACTAACTCAGTTGTTATTGTTTGTTTTTTTGGATATACTTACCTACTCGTACCTACTAAACTTTATTTTAAAAGATCTCTTTCCTTGGCCTCATAATTTTCTCTGACAAACCTACAGTAACATTATGACGTATTTTCATAAACTAAAGCACAGAATACCAAATAGTAGTCCCTAACTAAAGTACCTACCTACTGACGATGCAAACATTATAATACGAGTAATACTATTACTTAGTAAATAGTAGTAGCATTGGTTTATTTGAACCATCATTTGTTCGAGTAAAAGGTAGGTACCTTAAAGGTTAATAAGTCAGATATTTTATATTCTCAAAGACGATAGCCCTAAAGGTGTTAGTAGAGTGGCGCAATACGCGAGAGAAAGGGATGCAGCAACTTCGTATTTTCGCCTAGCGCCGTGCGATCTGAATTGCACTTTATTATAACGGAGCTAGGGTTGCAATTTATTTGAATTATGTCGCCTAGTGAAGCTTCTGTAGGGACTACTATTTGGTATTCTGTGCTAAAGTATGTTTTATCCCTAAGCACTCTGAATAAGTTTCTGAAGAAATCGCTTAGGCTCCCGCTCACGCACTCTACATTTCTTTATTGACCGGACTATAAGTGTAAAGGAAATAAACAATTTACTTGCTTACGTAGATTCATCAAATTTTAAAATAAAACTTTAGAATACCTATGCTACCTTCTACTGTGGGAAAATTCCTTACTCCCACAGGAAAAACTGTTGTGAAGCCGTGGGGTGGAGACCTAGTTTTTATATATTTTTGTTTCCCAAACAACCTTCAAAACAGTTCCACAACCTTATTTTAGATTAAGATCATGGTCCAAGAAAACAAGGTCTTGCAATTGGGCCACGTGACTGGCAATGCTGAGGCAGCACCTTTTCACGTCACTCTGCATGTTACTTTGTCATGTATGCATGCATAAAAACAGGGCAGGGGTAAAAACCTAATGTATGATGCAACAATTTACTAAATATATGAATTCTTATCTTATCTACTAATGATAACATCTACCAAATAAGGGCAAAGTTGTAATTTATTTATTTATTTATTAAACTTCATTGCACAAATACAATAGGCGGGCCTAATGCCATTCGGCATTCTCCACCGGCCAACCACAAGGCAAACAGAGAAAAATCAAAGCGGGTGCACGCACAATAACTAAGTAGGTATGACTATTACAAAAAAGATAGAAAAAAAAAGAACTAAAACTAACTAAATAATACAATACATTTATATAAAACATATACCTACTTAGATAATGTAAATAACTACATATATTAAACACGAGTGTTAAGAGTATTAAACATAATTACATACATAAAATACTTAATAAAAGGCGAAAACCACATTACAGAAAAGAGGAAAATTACTGGGCCATTTATTGATTACCTGCTATGTAAGGGACTATAGGGGAAATTATTAGTTTTATTATAAAACTGGATAAAAAAACAAAGTTCAGAAAACAACTCCAGTGTTTGTTACCAAACTTGACTCTCTGGCCACTGGTTGTTTCTTATGTGTTTGAAAGAAACAGTAAGAACAAAAAATATCTAGATACTTTTGTACATTATTGCAATTTCTGCCAGCCAGATCAAAATGCAATAAAGTGTAATATAATAATACTCACGTTGCATGTAGTTATAGTCTTCCTTGCTCAATGCCTTGTTCCATGAAGGAGGCGACTGGTTTGGATTATGAAGTGGTGCGAATTCGGATACCCCCGGTACTGCAAAATCAGTAGAACACTGTGACCCATCATCAGACTTAGGGAGATCGCAGTTTTCGTCTTCCATTTTAAATTTATAAAAGTTTAAAACTGAACGGTTACAACCGAAACGCCAATTACAAAATCCAATGCGTAATGGATGGATGGTCTAAATTGACAACACCCAAGGATATCCCGCGTATTTTTGAAATTCTGATTAACGAAAGTTTACAGATTAAATGATCAAGGTGTATTAGTTACAATGTCGACTCACTTTGTTCAGGCCACAGTTCTGGCGAAGCACGATCTAGCTTCTCTAAACTGAGAAGGCTTTCTTCCAAAGATGTCAGAGGAATATCATCAGACGCAGCTTGCCCTACAACAACAAAATCAATTTACCTAATAAACAAAGTCGCAGTAAAGTTTCTAATCGTATAAAATTTAAAGTAGAATAATTTACACAGCGTTTTCTATTACCAAAGACAGCCTTAATTAGGATAAATTAAAGAAAATATCATTTTTACCTTCTTGCACAATAGAATTTTGTTTCGCGGCCATTTTCCAAAATTTGACTGACGGACGGACTTTTTTTTTGTTTCTTTCTCCCTTATGGGAAAGGCAAAGGGATCTAAGCCCATGCAGCCTATAGCCCATAATATAGTCTATAGTAGTAGGTAGTTTCTTGCATTGCATTATCCAAGTTTAATGTCTTCATCCTCAGTCATTATTTCTTCAGTTTCATTTCGTCGTCTTCATTTTTTGCATCCATGTTAAACGTCTTCAGTAGTTTCATTTCTTGTTAGGGGATCATTGAAATGCAAGGGTGGTTCTTACATTCCAATGATACTGAAGTTTAACGCGGGGTATCAAATCAGAAACAGCTAACCACTCATTATTTCTTACTTTCATTGAATAGTTCTTCTATAACGGCACATCGCACTAATTCCACCATGAAAAACTAATTTTAAAATGGACGAAACAATGAACCCTCCATTTCATTTCCTGTCGATTCCCGCGTAAAACCCTGACGGACGGACGAGGTGTGTAACCAACCACAGACAGACAAGAGAGGATACCATATTTAAAAAAAAAGTACATACCTACCCAGTACCAAAGACATGTCAACATAAAGGTCTCTATTCACGGACGCACGCACGCACGACGAGGACAAAAGATTTATTGTGATGGCAATACTAAAATTTTGCCATTCATTCTTTTTTTATCCCTTTCTTCCGGTTGCCAACGCAAGGCAAGGTAGGTTTGTGTGTTCTCCACATGGTTTTTCGATTTATTTCGTTGAATAATTACCAAAAACAGTGAAAAATTACAATTCAGTATATCAAGGTAAAGTTTTCAACATGTGAACTTGTAATTTACCAACCTTATTAACTCCAAAGATAATTTGAATCCCTGTGAGTGAATCGGTGTGACATGTTTTATTGTAATAAAATTTACAAACTGTGCTAGTTCCAAATTGGATTTATTATTGCTATAATGCTGCAGCAGTTTCGTACTTCTGTTTCGTTCGTTTAAACAGGCACAAGCTTGATTGATAAAATTTATGAAGACCACATAACCTCACTTTCCTAACTATTGGTCTTGGAGTTTTTTTGTAAACTGTGCGGTAGGTACTATAGCTGAAACCGTAACTACAGCACAGTGTACTAGATATCGATCACAATATTTGATGCCACTGATTGCAGGCAGTGCTACAGTGGATGGATAGAGAGGTCCTAAGATGATGGATGATGATTTGTTATTCCAACTGACTATTCTGTTTTCAGATGCGCTCCGTCACGCTAAAGGATGTGGAACAGGACAAGGTCGTAAAGGCCGTTGCTGCCCATTTAAAAAAGTAAGTTTAGTGTTTGTTATTTTACTTATTAAATTAAAAAAACTGTGATTACATTGTAATTTGCGATCTTTTAAAACTACTTTACAATTTCTTTGTCTTTCAAAACTGGTCTCTCATTTTCACATTAACTTTTCTATTTCCAGGACTGGCAAGGTCAAGGTGCCGGAACACATGGACCTGGTCAAAACTGCCCGTTTCAAGGAGTTGGCACCATACGACCCTGACTGGTTCTATGTGCGCTGTGCTGCTGTTCTCCGTCACATCTACATCCGTTCCCCAGTGGGAGTAAAAACTGTCACCAAGATCTTTGGTGGCCGAAAACGCAATGGTGTCACCCCATCTCACTTTTGCAGGTAATTTTTAAGTTTTTGAAAACAATTGCTTGGAAAATGCAGATCAATTTCATAGATTAATTCAAACTATAAAAAAAAACAATAGATAAAGTGTTGAATTTTGTGTCTTTGTGGCAATAACTGCCTATTTGTACCTACACTTTTACAGTTGTAGACTTAATTTTTCATATTCCTGGTGTGCAATATAGTATTTTCTATTCTATTCTTTTCTTTACAAGGAAAATGAGAAAGAAATGGTGATCATGACATTAATTTACCGGATTCAAAATAAAAACCTTTTTGTAATTTCAATACAGAAATCAATATTATTTCTTGTTAAGAAAAAATATTATAAGTTTGTACTAGACTTAACCGTAAAAAAAATTGTGAGAAAATAATGTATCAGTATTAAAACTATCTCAATATTATTTTATTATTCACATCTAATATAACATTAAATTAAAAATTTATATAACCCCTGCCACAAAACCGTTACTTAGATATTTTCAGCAACTAAAAAAGAGCTGACAATCTTCAAATGGCTAAAGATATTTTCTTGGATCATAGCTAAGAACACTTGATTATGATACCTTGCAAACAAAAAAAACTAGACAAAAAAAACTAGATCAAAATCAGTCCATCCGTTTAAGAGCTACAATGCCACAGACAGACACACATTTTCGTGGGGGGTTAAAAACAGTGCATTTTGATTATTTTTAAAACTTTTTTGTTTTTAGAGCTAAATGGCTTTTTAATCTTGAACTTGAACTAATTAAAATGAGACACATTGTTGGTTAACTCGTCACTTAATCAAAATAATTCTTGGCAATTCAAAGAAAATAAAACTCACACTAATAATATCCAGACGAAAAGAATACTAGTTGTCTTAACACTTTGGCTGTTGAAATCTCAACGTATGAGTCGTAGCGGTCGTATCGAGTGTCCGTGTTTCCTGGCAAAAGTCCGCTCAAATGTTGCATCCATTTTTACTTAAGTAGCTCCAGTTATAGGCGAATATTTTTATGTTTTCAGGCGGACCGTAGGCTTTTTACAAATAGAGATCAGAAGCTAGTGTCACAAATATTTGCAGTAGATGAGAAAAGGGAGTGACTTCTATAGAACCTATAGGTCGTTAAAGATCTTAATTCAAGTCAGTACAACAATATAAGAATGTTTCTTCCACTACTGATAATTTTTGTCTATAAATTTATACCTATTGTCAAAGCATTGGACCTACCCAAACAATATCTTTATCTCATCATGCTGCATACAAGGAGGGAGATAAGTATAAAGTATTTTAATTTATCTAAATGCAATTTTTATTTTCCAGGTCTTCAGGCAGCATTGCTCGCAAGTCCCTTCAGGCCCTGGAAGCTCTGAAACTGGTAGAGAAGGTACAGGATGGTGGCCGCATTCTCACCACACAGGGACGCCGTGATTTGGACAGAATTGCTGCACAGGTCCGCCTAAAGGCCAAGCAGGCTGCCAGGCAGCAAGTCATTGTTCTGTAATTTTGTGGCTAACAATAAAAAATACTTAAAAACACTGTTGTTTTAATAATACGTATTGGACAAAGCCATTTTGAAATATAAATACCTACTAATTCCTAACAATTATTTGCCAGGTTTCTGGGCATAATACCTACCAAAAAACTATATCAGTATTTTTAATTAAATTTTGACTATACCTTATGGCCTTCCTCTCCGAACGTGACGACGAAATCACAGATGCAGTTAAAGCAGGCCAAAGAATTTAGATTACACCTAACAGTATGCCCTTCTGGTAGCGAATACCCTTCAGGTAACAACGCCCGCACCCGCCGGCGGCGGGGGCGCGGCCAGAACCAAAATCAAAATTGAAAATCAGAGACGGAGCCCCTGAGGCGTCGTCTCCTTCACGATGTTTTTCAATACCAACGCGCTAGCACAGTATAAATATAGTATGTACTAGGCCGTGGTTCGAGGCTCCGTTGAGCCGCCCCTAGACGCTTTGGTATATGACATTTTTTTGGGGTAGTCTTCCACTCCCCCGGAAGTCCGGTGAAGCTGGATTGGTCGTACCTTTTCGACACAAGCCGCACTACACTCTCCACAAAACTAGACGAGACATGGCCAATACGAGGGACGCAGTTATGCGCAAGAGTGAGCGCGGTGTATGTGCATCTCATTCTAACGCATAACCTCATCTCTTTCGGCTCTCGGGTTTTGTCGAGAGTGTAGTGTGCCTATTCTTCTTCTTCTTCTTCCTCGTTCCCTCAATGCTGAGGATCGCGACCACGCACAATCAGTCTCCATTGGGTGCGTTCATATGCGCTGTGGACTGCACGATGGATGCTGCCGCCAACTTCTCTCTTCACTGTGTCGGACCACTTTGTAGGCGCCCTACCCTGAGCACGTTTGCCTTCCATTTTCCCCAATATAATCTGCTTTTCCAGACTGTGCTTAGAGGACCGCATAATACATATGTCCGAAAAAGCTGAGGGTTCTCTGTCGGCAGATTGTAGAAGTGTGCCTATAGGTCAATAAAAAAAAAAAATATATGGCCTACTTGGACTCTACATGAACAATAATACTTATAAGTTAGGATTTCATGACCAAATACAAAAAAATATCATGGGCATGTTGAAATTTTTAAATACCTACCTACATTCAATCAGGAATTATGTACAATGCTTACATTACATATTTATTTAGGAAGTATTACCATTTTATGATATTGGAGTAGTAGTATTGGTTTATTCAGAGAGATGGGAGCCGCTTCGCTTTAAAATTGGGTTTATTGGAATCATCATTTCTGAAGTGGCGCGCGCGCGCGCGCTATACGCGTATAATACGCGTACGATGACGCGTACTATTTCCTTTTCAGGTACTTCATTCGTACACGAATTACACTAGGCAACAAAAAAAATCTTTTATTTTTTCCCAGAGATCTGATTGTGTGATTCTGAACCGCCATGCAATAGAAAACTTAGAACAGGAAATAAAACATCCCAGTCACGTATAGCTTTAAAGAGAATTTTATTTTTAATTTAAACAACTTTTCGAAGTAAGTGTGTTATTGAGACATAAAAAATAAACTAGTTTTTGTCCTTTTGGCCTGTCTGTTGTAAGAAGAGGTTGGTGTCTCTCTAATCAAAAACCAACAGTAGTCTGCAAGCATTGCAGTGGTCCATTTTCCCTGATAACGCTTTTCCATTGAAGCAATATCTTGGTGGAAGCGCTCACCGTGCTCATCGCTCACTGCACCTAGATTTTCTTTAAAAAAATCTAGATGCGAGTGCAGAAAGTGCATCTTTAATGACATATTGCAACCCAATTCTTTATAAGCATCTGTCGCGACGAACGCGAAATTGGCAGAATTTGTCCATGTTGGACCAATCCGTTGGCCAACTGCAATAATGTTTTTAATAATGGCAACACAACGAGTTGGATTATTTTAAGCCGGGTCCACAGCTCCGTGTTTTCGTGTTTTGAACACTCTAACATGTTAATTTTAACAAAATAGGGGCGTGGCTTAACAAATTTTGTTCAGCCTAAACATAACATTGTTTGCCGAGACGAATGGATAACATCCCCCGGGTTCGCCTGCGGGGGGAGGAGAAGCGTCGAATTTTTTTTTATTTGCTCGCTCTCGCGCGTATATATAGTTGGAGTGGAATAGAGTATTTGGTTGTTAATACAACTTATAAGAGAAAGGCCGATAATTTGGGATGTAACTTTGGAAGAGCACAAAGATAGGTACAAAAAAGTAGATGCCCTGTCGGAAATTGCAAAAATTTTTGGAAAGTCAAAGGAAACTAAATTAACGATAGCAATAACAGCTTCCACGTCTTCTTCGTCGGAACTCATTTTTAAAATGAAATGAAACAAAACATTCACATTTAAGGGCGTGGTTTTGTTAGCCAAAACATTAACATTATGCGCAGTGGACGGGCGGTTTTGATAAACAAATTGCACAACATTGTTTTGTTAGAATGTTTTGTTAGAAAATTTGAGCTGTGGACCCGGCTTTAAGGTTGGGTAGTTTTTGTTTACTAACAGAGCGGCCATACTGGTATTGGGTCGATGATGATTGGCTACAGCAGAAGCCATATTGGAATTGTGATTCGCTCCTGATTGGTTGATGTCTTTGAGTGGTAGGGGTTGTTTGTTTCCCGCCAAAAAGGTCGTGTTAGGTCAAATGTGGTTAGCTGTCGTTCAGTCTTGTGTCAGTGGCCGGAGAAGCAAGAAGTGTAAGAGGAATCTATGTCGCGTGGCGGCAGACGCTGGAGCAGCGGTGGAACTCTGGGAATATAAAGCTAAGTAGTCTTGATGTGTTTCGAGCTCTTAGAGATGTCCATGTATATATATGTCATGTATAACTGTGCCACGTGTTTGACCTGACTATATGTATGACTTCCCCACAGACTGATTACTTGGACTGACTTGCTATCTGAACTGTTTAACTTATGATATGTGGCCTCCCAATTGGTATCGTGTACGATAGATGTATTATACTGTGAAATGTGGAGCTGAGAGCTCGGTTGTTGTGTTGTACCGGTGGTCGCGCCACCTGGAGGCCACTTGTGGGGGAGTCCAAGTGTGCAAGTCGCCCGGCTGAGAGTTGGGCCATAGGGCTGGCGCCAGTATCGCTCGTCGTGCTACCTGAGAGGTGGGCGGGGCGATATAGTGGGGTGGAGCATCCCAACCCAAAATTACTATCATCATTTATCTGGATCTGTGACTAAATTCCTAATCATCATTTATCTGGCCTTACAGTTGACCTAGGTTGCCCGATGGCTCTGGTCTGGGATGGGGGAACGATAAGTCAGTTGGTAAGCCATGTATGACTACTACTAATACTGTCGCGACGACTACCTGACTATACTGTTGACTTTAGACACACTGTCGAGTGTGTGACTGACCATGACTATACAACCTTTTATGTTATCTATATGTATGTGTATTTATTCTCTAGCTATCACTTGTGAGTATGCATGGAAATCAACTTATCATAATCCCACAGGTTGTGCAGTGATTCCTTGGTCTTGTGTCCTGCGTCTCGTCTGGTTATCACAACGTCAGCGGAGAGCGACAGTTGCAGTGCGGTCGGAGCTAGAGTACTATCAGCGAAGCGAAAGGGAAGTCCGGCGGTCAAGGTAGGAAATTTCATATTGTTTATGGCCCGGAATTGTTTTTCGGCGAGCGGCTACTTCCCTGGATGACGTTTCGATTACGTCATATAGTACATATATTCAAGGAGACTATAGATACATGTACATACATATATGTTTTACAATGCCCCCAATGCGCGCTCGCCGACATGGTGGAGATGTGCTGGGATAGAGATTCAGCAAGATTTGATGATGTACAAACCTTTTTAGAGAAGTGGCTATACATGAAGATTCAATTTGTTGGCATTCCGTTAACCTAGTGGCATTCTGGCTAAATGATGAGGCTACAGATATGATAAAATTATTTTAATAATTTTTTACATCGAAGAACAGCATAGGCTGTATCGTGCTCAGAAATTTGCCTTTTCACCAGAAAGATACAGTATGAATGAGATTTTACCGTACGTCATATGAACTTTCGAATTGCGGGTAGTGTTACGAACACGTTAGTTATTGGTACAAAGCAGCGATAAGTTACTTTTGAACGTATGTTATTTTCGGATATTGTTTTGCCCATTTATCTAATTACCTGTACCAAGGACCAGCCAATACCAAGAGGTGGTTTGGTTGATACTTGTCATGGATGGCGTTGGTTTATAACAGGGCCCGTTATAAACCGATGACAAATGGATAATGGTCTTAGACGCTTGTATTCTACCAGTCGTTATTAGAAGTAGTAACGCGAAATTTTAATGTTACATTGTTTGGCGTCATGGTACAAGGTAATACCTACTACGTGAGATTAATCGAATACGTTGATAGGCACGGCTCCTTGTGTATCTGTTCTTGTTGCAAGTGTATTTTTCATCTAGTTCACACAATCGGTACATACATTGAGATCTTGGCTAGGAATATGAGGGAGTATAAATAGATATTTATTCCGCGTGTTTTGAGAAAATTCTAATTTAATCAAACGGCAATACTATTTGCCGGTAGCTGTCTAAAGGGACCTCTTCTATGGGATAGGGAGGAGACGAACAAATATTACATACAATGTCTTGTATACTAATAATAGTCTAATAATCATAATTCTTGATTTTCCATTCCTCTAAACCTATCACTTTAGTAATTCATATTTGTAGGACGCGATGTTAAATTTTCCGCGATAAAATTATTATAAATCGAGATACGAGTAATACGTCCCTAGCAAACCTACGTCAATTGTTTTGGAAAAATTAAGAGGTAGTTTTGTAGCAGAGCAGACGTTCCAAAATTTAAGAAGATATCGTTGCGCATACACACCGTTGATGTGTAGGTACTTCATTGCAAAAAAAAGGGGACATAAAACGTACCGTACGGAAAAAATGTGAAAGGTAGGTCTTATTATTCCAGTCAACCTTAGAGTATCGAGGAGTAAAAATTGGACTTTGTAGAATATGCGTCAGATATCGTTTTAGTCTACCCACCCACAATAAAATTTATACTCGCGAAAGGTGTAGGCAAAGGTTTACGGGTTATACCGCCTTGACTTGAGTTTGTCAGAGAGTAAAGTTCCATTAGTAGAATACAAAATTTTACATTTTTGTAGTAGTGTTTTGTTTTTTATTATCCGTTAAAGTCTGTGGGGCGTGAGAATTTATCTTTAAATTAAAAAATCTAGCAAATTGTAAAGGAATTTTACTACAGAGCGCAGTGTAATGTTATAATTATTGTTAAAACCTGGAATCGAAATAACTAATTTGGCAGTAAATTTAATTTGACGAAGTTAGTGACAGTTATTTCTTTTTTTAATGGTGACTTATTCTTGTCAAGTGGTGTGACACGTACCAAGCGATTATAGTGGCAAGTAGGTGTTTATACTCACTTCTTTGGAAATAGGTAAATTCTATTAACGTTTGAAGTTGTCATTTATTTGTTCGGTCATTGATATGAAGTAGTAGTAGTGCTGCGTTTCGGACGTAGGTACTTGAATTTTCTAAATAGCACTAAATAGTATGTTTTTGCAACGGAAGTAATGATACTAGTTAACACACATTATTATTATTATTATTTCGTGACGTTATTATTTTTCCTATCCATTATTGCAGGGCTTATTATGATGAAAAATTGTAGGACCTGTTGTTTGTTATATTTTCTTAATATGAGTAGGTAGTGAAATCATCAGAGATTTGTAAGCGGAGAGTGGTAATAGTTAATAACAAATATTTTTTACGAAACATTTTTGCACCTACCTACTTAAAGTTAAATTATTACGAGATTAGATAATTAATATTTTTTTTAGTACCGTGTAAAGATTTTATAGATTTGAGTTAGTGTCAGTTTTGAGTATAGAAGAGAAGGGGGTACATAGTAGATTTAACCTTACCAAGTTGCCGCGTGAATCATTTGTTTACAGTGTTTAACTTATTGATTTTGCTGAATTTCCTATACACTTTTTCAAGGTAGTGTAAGTACAGTAAATCCTAGGAATGGTAGAAATTGTAACTTCATTCTAATAAATGTAATACAGTATTAATAAGAGATGTCTAGGTCTGTTTATGACGTTATATATTGAACTTCTTAATCTGAATTATCGTGGTGTTTTTATTTCATTTGCTCGTTTAAAATTTTTTATTAACTTTATCCGCCGCGAGCCATACGTGTGATGTGATAGGCAACTATAGACGCATTTCTTATTGAATAATTGTATTTTACGATGTGATAGATTTCTATGAAACAGTATTAGGTTTAGTTTTCGGATACTTCTGATACTATGTTTTTCGTTATGTTCAGCGGTGTGATAAGTAGATCGTTGTTATTTTTGCCATTTAATTCTAGACTGTTGATGTACCTAGTAAATAAGGCGTTGATGAAGTGCCTACGATATGCCTACGATAGTAAAAATAGCTGATGCGTATTTTTTGAGAACGGTTGCTCGATTTATCCAGATAGTTAAATTGTTTAGCTGCGATTAGAAGTTTTTCACAAATAGGAGTTTTAGACTAAGTAGTACCGGTAGTATGGGTACTCGCTAATATGATATTGAATAAATTCAATCACGTTAACCAGTGAACTTTAAGATGCATTATTAAAATTTGAAGATATAACGAAGTTTTGTCTCTATAGACGTATTATTGTAGCTGAGGTGTTTTAATTTCTGGTCAGTTACTTAGTGTATAAAGTTCGAGTCGTCTGTTCGTTAAATGGATGTGAATAGATACTCGCTTAAATTGCTTTGGTTAGTGTAATGATTAGAAGAGTTCGCAACTACTAGTGTAACGAGAAGATAGCCAGTCAGACTGTCGTTTCGAATTTTTGCTAATATGTATTAAATAATAGTAGGTAGGTACTTATAGATTTGATTCATCTAACAAGATTGAGATAAATTCAGATTTACGAAAGGATTAAAGAAGTAATTTTTCTTGATTCTTATTTCTCGGGTTTTGCAATTTTACTAAGCCTTTTTAACGTCAAGTCTGGCTCACTATATTGAATATAGATAGTATTATTACGTTCAGTAGTTAGTGTTTACAATATTGAGTATCGTTAGTAGGTATGTCGATCCAAAATATGGTAATGTAGCGTATCCACTAGTCACAACTTAATACCCTATTCTTGGTTAAAGGATCGAGTGTATAAATTTGCGAACATAACATTATTTATAAATATTTGTAGTTCGTTTAGTTAACGTGACGTTTACGGAAGTGACAGATATTTTTCTAAGTTCAGCTACGTGTTTAGTTTCACTGAAGTGTTTGGTATCGTTTCGGTCCATACTATACGGAATTTAATTATAGTAGAATCTGGAACAGAAGGGTAATGGTTACTTTATTTGTATAGATACATTTGCCTATATAATTTTGACTGCGTACGAAAGTAATGAGTATTTGGATAATGTAGTAGTAAAAGTAAAAAAAAGTTGATCAATTTCAGGTTCTACTTGTAAAATAGATTATCCAACCGGAAACTGAAACGCGATAAATAGTAAATAAATAGATAGTTTCTATTTGCTTTCTTTCAATAGCGTAATTAATTAATAGCTTTCCATGTTTAATATAAACTCAATATAAGCATTTAGATAGGAATAATAGCGTGATCTTTGTGTGATGATATTGAATAATTTATCGGAATCAGAACTAAGGTTCCTCTCCTCCCCCCACAAGATATTACGGCCTCGACAAACGACAACTGCCTACTTGAACTTACATAGGTACACATAAAATATGTAATGTAATATTATAATAAAGATAGAAATACAAATTGACTTGTTGATATCTACGGTTCAAAAGGAAATTAAGGGATTCATTCGAGAATTTGAATATTGTAAACTAAACTTTGCCTTTTTAATGATTTACTCTTAATAATGACGTTCAGTTCAGAGTATTGAAGCGGGTAATATCGATAAAGAAGTTAGTGCTTTTGAGAAAGTTACATGCGGCTATTAAAGTTCCACATTAGTGAAATTAATTGGAATATTATTGTTATAAATTCGCGAAGGAATTTGTATAAAACTAGATACTAATAGTAACGTATTGTTGTTAGTTAAAAGTATGTTGTGTGAACCACGTGTGAACGTAACGAAGTCTTAATGCTGAGTTGACATTAAATTGACTACTAAATAAAGTGAGCGATTTAGTTAAAAGCAGTAGATTTTTAGGGAATTATAATTTTGACGGTTAACTGTAGATACGGTCTTTGTAGCAAGTAATACGATAATATTCCAATTTGGATAGCTTCACGGAAGTGAATATGATTTGTCAGAAAGGTTAAAGAGATGCGAAAGACCTAGTAGGTTAACGTATTGTGTAATTGAACCTACTATATGACAAGGTTAGTCATAGCCGGGTTATCTAAGTGCAGGCAGAGCACTTGAATCGAATATTTAGATTGAGTTCACGAATAGTTTTTCATTCAGACCGCGGACAGAGTAATTGAAATGTTCGAATTACATAAAGGAAGCTAGTCCTTTATTTGCGTAGAGATGCGCCAGTTGTAAGTCATGTAAAGTTGTGAATTCAAGTTATGTTTTATGTACCTATTGGCTGTGCAAATTTTTGTGTTAGTTGTGCTTAAATATGTTAATAGGTTAAATGGGAGTGCTTTTATTATTCGAACTCTTTAAGGGATAAAGTCGTGATCGTTTAAGATTGTGGTATCAAATAGTGACAGATAAGCGAGATAAATTAGTAGTATTCCATTCCTTAAAGAACTTAATACATTCTTAATTTTTATTCTGAGTTATTTTTGTTAAGAAGCCCACGGATGAGATAAATATGTTTAATTTTGTTAGAACCGCGAGATAGTGAATACAATTTTGTAAAGTTAATACCTACCTTCAATCTATAAAAGCAATTTAAAATGGGACATTAACTTTAGTTAACTGAAATACTAAATAACGTACTAAGTAACGTTTACATAGTTGGCACTTAATGAGACGAATAATTTTTCAAGGGGTTTTAGAAATTAACTTTGATATGATAGATGGAATAAAGTTTGCATATTTTGTTTTGATCAAACATTATTAGTGTCGTAGTAGTTCAGATTTCTTTGTTGGGAATATAAGTATAGTAAAGAATCTAAATGTCATTTTAGTTTAATGATCTGAGCTTTCGAGATAAACTAAGTTTCCAAGGGTAAAATAATTTGATAATTAATTGATTCTACTTTTATGAAATTCATTCATGATGTTTGAAATCGTAGAAGTTTAGAAGTAGTGATGTAGTTATTTCATGAAGTCGCGATGATTCGATGTTATTGTGCGATGCGACTACATTCCCGATCATTGAAAGTATAGTATTTAATTTTGAACGGTGTTCTTCATCGAATATTTGACGAGTACAATTTTAGTCAATTGTTGTTTGGTTGGGTACAATGTAGTCGGTATTTGCTAATAATTTTTGTAACTTGACTTATCACAGATAAGTACTATTACGCGAAGATTTTATTTGTTTAAAACACAATGAATTGGTAAATGGTTAATCGCTAAAATATAGATTGAAATAAGGTCGGTAATGTTGTCCATCTAACAAGATAAATTATTGTGCAGTATCACTGATTATCATGAACAGAGTTTCAAGTGAATCGAACATAGATATTGGAGAAAGGTTAGTTCAACGGGAAATTAATAACTCTTATACGATACGATTTGTTTAATGAACAATAGAAATGTCGGGTTCAAACATTTTTTCTTATGAATTGTGGATATAATTGTAAAAATAATTGTTGTTCAGTCGTATGAAAGGTTTATGCGGTAGTAATAGATGGTAAATTATTCCTACTTACAATATTGTAGTAGAGAACCCACCGTTTGGCGATTGATGTAATATACCGTATAAAGAAAGGTTTTCTGATAGTTTTCATTTGGTTGTTTATTATTGCAGAAGAAACTAAAAGACCGAGTATTATTGGAGCTAAACAACTTTGAACATAAAATTAATTAATAATTGATAGTATCATAAAAAGGAATAATATTTGTATTGTATTGTATTGTGTAATTGATAAGGATGGCGTAATTATGAATACACGAATTTAGATTTGAGTCATTGAGAGACAAGAAATAAAGTCATCAATTTTGGACAGAAACTGAAGTACTAGAATGAAGTTGGTAATTCGAATTTAGAAGTTTGAGCGTGATACACAAGGAGCTATGCGTTAGTCGAGAGCTACGGAAAAGAATCGTAAAAAAGGCGATTTAATCTTAACGAGAACTATGCGATGCGATGGAAACGGAATTGAAGGCGGAGTTAAAATACACACTGAGTTAGGACATGAAAATACCTGTAATACGTGCTTAATTTGAGACGGTTAGAAGGATAAGCTCAAACATTCGTCATGTAAAAGGATATTTTCGGTACTGGATTTCTTTTAATGCTGTCTTGTGGTCGAAGTTGTGTCAATTGTTTCAGTGTTCGAGCTTCTCTAAAGTCGAAGAGTGGAGTCGTATTGCCTTTCAGTTACAGGTTGGGCACGTGGAGTCGGTTTGCCTTTCAGTTACAGGTTGGGCACGTGGAGTCGTGTTGCCTTTCAGTTGTTACTGGTTAGACAAGTGGAGTCGTATTGCTTTTCAGTTGCTCCTGGTTGAACAAGTGGAGGCGTATTGCCTTTCAGTTGTTCCTGGTCAGACACAGGAGGATGTGTCTCAGTGCAGTATGCTTGTATATTGAAGATGGGTAGATTGTGAACAACAGTTATTAGTCGTTGTGGTATGACATGGTATGTTGGAGTTAAAGTTGTTACAGTTGTTCAATTGAAAGCAATATTGAAACGCCGAGAATAGCGAGGAATGAAGAGCGTTCATGTAAATGTTTAGTTGCGATGTAATGATCCGATAATAGACCTATAGCAATTACGGTTATCGTTGTATCTGAGTAAGGGGATGTAACTCGGTAGTGAAGTTACGGTGAAAAAGGCTGGTCTGATGCGAGTCTATTCGATAAGATGCGAGGTTTAGTTCGCAAAATATTAAGCTGCGTTGGTTTAATAGTTAGCTGTGTAGCGTTACGCGTAGTTAGAAAGATTGAGACTGTTATTGTTGTTCTGAAAAGCGGTGCTGGTTCGATAAATTCTTTAAAGTAAACTAAACTGAAATAAGCTGTATTATTGTAAAATTCATCATGACAATAGCTTACTCGCGACATAGGTCGGTATAAAGTCATAAAGGTAATGAAGACGGATATTATACACAGATTACGATGCTTTATGTTAAAGATTAGGTACGTAACAGGAGTAAGAATACAACCTAATTTAAACGGCGTAAAATGTTTGTAATTTCTCGTTGTCAGACGAGAGTTGTTGGTCTTTGGTACCTGGAACAACAACTTTTCCTGTCGCGGGAGGTTCTTCCTAACGAGGTCGGAAGAAAGTCTCATGATGGAGTCTGAGTAACACATTTGAGTAGAATAACGTTGAGAAGATAAGGCGAACTGCATTATTGAGTTAGTTACTATTACGTTGACGGAAATTTTGCGAACGGTTATAACTTTTTGACTGTTATAAGAATCGAGTTATAAGTTTACGGGAAAGAAAGATATGGATTCCAATGATGAGCCAAGTGATATCGGATTTGGTCGGACGTAGTCTACTGAGATAACCTTCTAGCAAATCTTACGTTTAATGAAGTCGGAATGGTTATAGCTTACATATCAATGTGAGAATGTTGAATAGTACTATTGAAAACATTGAGTTGATTATCTCAAGACATTAGAGAACTTGCTCTACGAGATATATTAAGCCAGCCACTAGGGGAATGCCAACAAGGACCACTATGCCAACAGGGATTGAATGAGATAATGTTCAAATGGAGAGATGGAAAGGAAAACACGTTTATTTGCACTGTCGCAAATCAAACAACTGATGATATCAAAAGATGCCACAGATATGAGACTTCATCAGATAGTTGCGAAGCCCTATCAGGTGAAAACAGAACCAGACAATTTGGCATCGGGATTTAAGTTTATTAGTACAGAATTTGAGACGAAAGATATCGCCTCCGATTGTGATTTTTTTTAATTGAAAGTTGAAATGCAATGAATCGGCAGGAGGCCGAAAAGGAGATTGGAGACTTTCTATGGGAAAGTAATTGAGTATGACATAAGATATTGTAAGAAGTGTTATAGAAAAGGAATTGAAGTTAAGAATATTCGCCAAAGTGTGATGATGATGATGTCACTTAGTGTACGTGAAATATTGTCAAACTGGATAGCGACACCGACTGTTGGCCGAGATACGTGAATGAAGCAAGAGCCGCGTGGCTCACTTCTTGTCGGCCGGGTGTGTCGCGACGAACGCGAAATTGGCAGAATTTGTCCATGTTGGACCAATCCGTTGGCCAACTGCAATAATGTTTTTAATAATGGCAACACAACGAGTTGGATTATTTTAAGGTTGGGTAGTTTTTGTTTACTAACAGAGCGGCCATACTGGTATTGGGTCGATGATGATTGGCTACAGCAGAAGCCATATTGGAATTGTGATTCGCTCCTGATTGGTTGATGTCTTTGAGTGGTAGGGGTTGTTTGTTTCCCGCCAAAAAGGTCGTGTTAGGTCAAATGTGGTTAGCTGTCGTTCAGTCTTGTGTCAGTGGCCGGAGAAGCAAGAAGTGTAAGAGGAATCTATGTCGCGTGGCGGCAGACGCTGGAGCAGCGGTGGAACTCTGGGAATATAAAGCTAAGTAGTCTTGATGTGTTTCGAGCTCTTAGAGATGTCCATGTATATATATGTCATGTATAACTGTGCCACGTGTTTGACCTGACTATATGTATGACTTCCCCACAGACTGATTACTTGGACTGACTTGCTATCTGAACTGTTTAACTTATGATATGTGGCCTCCCAATTGGTATCGTGTACGATAGATGTATTATACTGTGAAATGTGGAGCTGAGAGCTCGGTTGTTGTGTTGTACCGGTGGTCGCGCCACCTGGAGGCCACTTGTGGGGGAGTCCAAGTGTGCAAGTCGCCCGGCTGAGAGTTGGGCCATAGGGCTGGCGCCAGTATCGCTCGTCGTGCTACCTGAGAGGTGGGCGGGGCGATATAGTGGGGTGGAGCATCCCAACCCAAAATTACTATCATCATTTATCTGGATCTGTGACTAAATTCCTAATCATCATTTATCTGGCCTTACAGTTGACCTAGGTTGCCCGATGGCTCTGGTCTGGGATGGGGGAACGATAAGTCAGTTGGTAAGCCATGTATGACTACTACTAATACTGTCGCGACGACTACCTGACTATACTGTTGACTTTAGACACACTGTCGAGTGTGTGACTGACCATGACTATACAACCTTTTATGTTATCTATATGTATGTGTATTTATTCTCTAGCTATCACTTGTGAGTATGCATGGAAATCAACTTATCATAATCCCACAGGTTGTGCAGTGATTCCTTGGTCTTGTGTCCTGCGTCTCGTCTGGTTATCACAACGTCAGCGGAGAGCGACAGTTGCAGTGCGGTCGGAGCTAGAGTACTATCAGCGAAGCGAAAGGGAAGTCCGGCGGTCAAGGTAGGAAATTTCATATTGTTTATGGCCCGGAATTGTTTTTCGGCGAGCGGCTACTTCCCTGGATGACGTTTCGATTACGTCATATAGTACATATATTCAAGGAGACTATAGATACATGTACATACATATATGTTTTACAATGCCCCCAATGCGCGCTCGCCGACAGCATCTAACATTTGATTTATAAGGCTTTCATACTGAGGCGATCGTTTATTTCCGTATAAAAAGAAATTTAGTTATTTCCTATTCTATACGTGATTGAAATAAATTATTATTTTTCTGATATTAGATACCTGATTGTCTATAAAATACGCTATAAATTTTTCCCGGGAAATTTTGAGTGTTGCCTAGTGTTATTAGGTCACTCACACTGTATCAACTCCTCTTCTCTTCCTTCCCACACACAAAGCGCAAGCGCGTGCCGTCCGTGCGTGCGTGCCCGTGTTTGCCAAACAGAGCGAGACGTAGTTATGCGTCAGAATGAGATAGAAATCATCGCGCGCGCTCACTCTAACGCATAACTGCGTCTCGCTCTGTTTGGCATACAAGGCAAACGTGTGTAGTAATAGTGTCAAACGCGACATATTGACAGAACTACTATGGCTCTAATGTCACTATGTCGCGTTTAACAGCTTCTCGAGCCTGTCGCTTCGCTACTTACATACATATATTATATAGTAGGCTAACTGTTCTGTCACTCACTATGTCGCGCTTGACAGCTTTCGAGCTTTTCGCTTTTTACTTACGTAGTAACGCGGGCTTTCCGATTTATCATCCTTGAGTTTTTGTTTTAGTTATTATTTCATAGAACAAACTATCTAACTATATAAAATTTTACAATTGGGTCAAAAATCCAACTGCAGCGTGCACTGCTGCGTGCGTTTAATACTGTACGTATATCAGCAAGATAAACATACAAATTAAGCATGGACCATGCAATTAAGTAATTAAGCTGTTTTTTCGGTGGTGTCAACAAGGCGACACTCTATCTAGGAGTTGTATATAATCAAAGCAATGTATGATAATGATGTAAGTAGGTACCTAATTAATTAAGTGCGACGACGACGACATTATTATTGGTTGAGATACGATTAAATATTTTGTATAGGTACATTAAATACTGCTCTACCACCCACTCACCAGTCACCACCACACCACCGAGGGTGTTAGTTACCTGAAAGTTTTTATTAGTATTTTTTATTACTTTACATTACAAGTTAATTTGGCAGGCATTTCACTAGCGACAGAAGACAGAAGACGAAAGAGACGCAGTTATGCGTTAGAATGAGATACAAATACACCGCGCTCACTCTTGCGCATAACTGCGTCCCTTTCGTCTTCTGTCTTTGACTACCGTGAAACACCCGCTGTCAATTTTCTCTTCTTTGGTCACCTCACCACAGTATAAATTATAGTATGTACTACGTACATATTTACAGTACGTACACTGCCTCGGTCGGGCTTTGGTCGGGCTCGACTCGACTCACTCAACTCCACAGATCAACTATATATACACAGGGTATAGATAGGACAGTTAGAATTTGGCCCAAGCTTCCTCTGACCGCGTTCTGGCGCTGCGTACGACATTCGCTTTGACAGCATAGGGTAGCCAAGAACAAAACGTGACATATGTCGATAAATTAGGGATGTTCTAAATTATATCGATAATTCTTTTCCACCTCGATATAGGTTTACCAGTTATTACTTTTTATTTAAGTTTAAAAATAAAACAAATTTTATAAACATAGATTTTTTATTTTTTAATGATTTGTTCCTTAGTCTCAATTTTCTTGCTTGAGAAGTAGATTGTGCTAGTCTTTGCGAGAACGTGTCGCCCAGACTTTCCATTGCCACAGCTTTCCCCTTACTTATATATTTTCTTTGCTTAGAGCCAAAATTCCTCATTCCTGAAAAATAATAAAATATTCATATTAATTTCTTACGTGTTTTTTTAATGACTTCAATATAGACATTATTTAAAACTAGTCCTCACAAAAACAATGTTTTTTTTTCGTTTTTATATCGCAGTAAGCTATCATAATAATATCAGAATAAAATGTAGCTTTACCCGTTTGCGGTTTAGCAGAAGAGCTGTAAGGTATGTATTGAGTACCTACAGATAGTGTTCGGATTTTAGAATAAAGTAATGAAATTAAGTAGAGTACCTATCACTAGTACCGTGTGTATTGTACCCGTTGTTTGGATTTGGCCGTACTTCCTCAGCAAAGGATGAGTTCCTGTAAATAGACATTTATTTGTAAATAATTAATTACACACTCATTGTTTTATGCCTATCTTAACTCAGTGTGAAATAAATAAAATAATTAAAGTAGCTACCTATCATAATGTACCTTTTGGTTTTGTATATTATTGTCTCTGTTGTCTGGAGTGGGTCTTACTTCTTCAGCAGAAAGATGAGTTATGTACTTAGACTTAGTTATGTAAATTGATTAGTATTATTTTATTTATTTTTTTAATTATATTTTATTTGTAAATTACACATTTATCGTATTTTGCTTATCTGCATGTGAGTGATAAGTTTCAGACTAGGTCTATATTAAAATCCATAATCGTTGAATGGCATAACAATTAAATTCCATAATTTTTAAATCCATTATTATAATGATTTAAAAGTCCTATCTTTAAGACGAATACTGTTAGTAAGTATAAAAAATTAAAAAATATAACAAATATGGGAGTGATTAAATAAATACACGAAATGTTTTTATTAACCAAAATATTTTAAATTTATCATTTTTAAAGTTGAAAAATGTATTTTAAATTACAGATTATAAAACTATGGATTTTAATAATTATGCTAAATAATGGTATGAATTTTCAAATTATGCATTCTTATTGTTATATGAATTCAAGTTATGGGATGATTTTATGATAGGGCTATTTATATTATGCAATTTAAAGGACACGCCTTTAGATTACATACCTATAGGCTCCTCTAAACCACGTTCTTGTTTCCTTGTAAAGGAACATGAGGGTTGAGGGTCTGAAAATAGAAAAGAAAAACATGTGAAGTTGACGTCAAGTTATGGAACATAGTCCGTTGAAATAACTAACTCAACCCGCACTGCAAAACAAAAAAGGTATTTTTGCCGCTTCAATTGTCTAATTTACTTTCGCCCTATTTGGAATGCAAATAATCTTAGCAATCATGCAACTCTTACTTTAGACAGGTCATAGTCATAATAATCAAACAAAATATGATTGCCTTAAGCGGTGTTGATATACACACCTGCTCCAATAGTTACTGCATGCGGCATTGTTATCTGAATCTGGTCTGGATTTTCAAAGTTCTTATGCTCACTTGTAAGATCTAAAACAGAAGAAATCCCAATTAGGTACTAAATGAATAAAATTAAATTTTAGTTTTTTTCTGCGACCTATTCTCATGTTATTAGAAAAAAACACATATAATCATTCTACACATATAACATAATATAACACATTCTCATGTTATTAGAAAAAAACACATAAAAAAGTCGTGCTTTTTTTTCGCTAAATATATACAATACATAGCTAAACAAACGATATGTGTTCATTCCAGTGGATTTGATTGAACACTACCCCACGCCTAGTTGGTAGTGTGCCTGCCTGCTGTGCTGTGTGGGTTTATTCTAATTGGCTAGACCTTCTTCTTAACTTGGTAGACCTTGTTAGTATATTGATGATGAGATAACCTAAGATAACTTACCAGGCAGAGAGTTAGACCGTCAAGTACGGGGCGCATGGTATTTTCTTAGGTTCGGAGGAGGAAAAATCAACTCAACAAACACAATATGAAATCACAAGATGCGCAAACAACGACATTATTTTATCATTAACAAGTCAACAGGCGGACGAACGATCTATGGAACTGAAGTTAACCACAAGTTAACTGAACTGAACATTGTCACAAGTGTCATAATAAAAGACCACAGATTGCTTTCGCAAAATGGCGTCTTGCGATACTAGCGACAAAGCGCTGTCACGGGAACTACAGCTGTCCAGGCACTGCTCAACTCACTCACCTCGTCGTCGTCCGTTGTCTGTCTGTCATTACTTGTCAGTCGCACGCAGATAAAATAAATTTACGAATTTGATCGGCCGTGTTTGGATATGCAGTGATTACAAAAATGTTCGTGTCTTTTAGACGTGGTATCAGTTTATTCGCGTTGTTTTATTTGTTTCCATTAATACGATGCGACCATTATGGGAAGACTTTGTACGTGGCAGAAGGGTTGAAAAGGCCTGGGATGTTTGTAATAAATAAAAGTGATAGAGAGTCTGATAGTACGCAATTAGAAAGAAGTAAACGGGATGCTTCAACGTCACCGCCGGCGGCGTTGGTGAAGAATATCACTACATGGGTAACAAATTTATTTCCTTTTCTGGGTTAGGGTGTAGCAAAGGGGGTCCCAGGACTTAGAAAAATTTTGATCATTTTTGTATGGGCCATCAACATAGCCGAATTTTTGACTGAAATTGGACTTGTAAAATTTTCAGATCTTGGACTATGTAGTGTCGGAAAGGGGGTCCGGAACTTAGAAAATTTTTGGAAATTTTACTATGGAGCCTTGAAATTTTTAAATAATTATGGCGATTAATAATTGACCTCAGAAAGATCATCGACCTCAAAAATGACATTGACCTCACAGGTCATTGACCTCAAAAAGGTCATTGACCTCAAAAAGGTCATCGACCTCAAAATCGACACTGACCTCAAAAATGACATTGACCTCAAAGGTCAATGACCTCAAAAAGGTCATTGACCTCAAAAAGGTCATCGACCTCAAAATCGACACTGACCTCAAAAATCACGTTGACCTCAAAGGTCATTGACCTCAAAAAGGTCATCGACCTCAAAATCGACACTGACCTCAAAAATGACATTGACCTCAAAGGTCAATGACCTCAAAAAGGTCATTGACCTCAAAAAGGTCATCGACCTCAAATTCGACACTGACCTCAAAAATCACGTTGACCTCAAAGGTCATTGACCTCAAAAAGGTCATCGACCTCAAAATCGACACTGACAGTCGAGATCCAACATCAAGGCAGGTGCGAACGAAGTGAGCACGGGAGTTCGGAGCACCCCAAGGCTAAGGCGGAAATAGGTTCCGAAGGCTAAGGCGGGAACGGAGCGAGCGCAGCGAGCGAGAGACCGCCTTAGCCTTCGGGGTGTTAGTAAATTTTTTTTTGTTGCCACCCAGAAAGAAAAGTGGATCAAAATCTACTTCGGGGCACTCCGACATCAAGGCAGGAAGACTGACAAGAGTGAAAACGTTTTATTTTACGTTGATCCATCGTATAAAAATATAAAAAGAATGTGTTATACTGAACCATAATAATTTTGGTAGATTTTCCTAAGTCGCTTAGCACTTTGAAAAATTTCGGGCCAATATTTATTGTTCAGTATAAGGCATGCTTTTTATATTTTTATACGACAGATTAACGTAAAATAAAACGTGTTTACTCTTGTCAATTTTTCTCTAAAGTTAATACTTTTTGAGTAAATTGACTCTGAAAATCTGAATGAATTTTTTTGACTGTCATTTACTCAAAAAGTATTAACTTTAGAGAAAAATTGACAAGAGTAAAAACGTTTTATTTTACGTTAGTCTGTCGTATAAAAATATTTAAAGCATGCCTTATACTGAACAAGAAATATTGTCTCGAAATTTTTCAAAGTCCCAAAAACCTAAAATGGGGTCAATGACCTCTGAGGACTCGTATGAACCCTTCCCCTACCCCCCCCACCCCCCCCCCCCCCAAAAAAAAAAAAACCTTATATGGGACCCCCTTTGCGACACCCCGACCCTTTTCTGTGTATTTTGATCTATCACCGTTGTTGGAGCAACTGGGATTTGTTGTTTACCATCATTCAACTTGACTCTGACAATTTTCCAATTTTGTCTGCTTATCCTTTATAATAATTCCAGTTACTATTTTTAACATCGTTGTGACGAGGCATTTTACCTAGGTACATGCCGCATTCGGCACAACCTCGTCACTTTGTTTTCAGTCAAGGGCATTCGATTCGCTTTCTTTCAGTGGATGCCAAGATTAGATAGGTATTAATATTTACGTGACAAAGCACTTATCATTAACGCTCTAGGCATTCGATTCGCTTTCTTTCAGTGGATGCCAAGATTAGATAGGTATTAATATTTACGTGACAAAGCACTTATCATTAACGCTCTAATGACATCCCATGTTATTTAACTCAGACTAAGTTTTAATAAAATTATTATGACAGATTTTTTGTTTTGTTAGACTACCCACCTGAATGACAGCCACCAACAGCTGATGGTGCATTGGGTTGGAGAAGGGTCTAATGTCATAATCTGCCTGGCAAGGGATTCTAGTCCCAGGAACAAAGGGGTGGCATCACCATCTGCCCTCTTCATCTCCTATGATTATGGAAAGAACTTCACAAATAAGACAGAGCTCTTCAAGCTCAGTGATGATCCAGACAGTGGATATGCTCAGCTGGATAAGTTTTTCAATCACCCCAAGTATCCTGAGTTTGTAAGTATAATTTCAAACTTATTATTTGTTACGAAATTATTTGTTTTAAATTCAGAAAATAATAATACATATCACAAAGGAACTGTTAAGGTCTTCCCATTCTTTTGTAGAATATTAATGTAAGAAAGGGATACTAAAGCAATTGAATAAAATTTAATTTTACACTAATAGTAGGAATATAATAGGAACAGAGAAGAGTGAAATAATTACTTCCTTGATATATCTTTAAAAAAATGAATTTTGTATTTATTATATGTATTAAAAATAACTGATGTAGCCATTGGCTGCATGAAATTTTGTGTTATTGTTAGTTATTATTAATTACACCTATTTGAATATCTGTCCACTTGCTACGGAGGGTACCTATATTACAACCAGTGGGCTGTGATGTGACTATGTAAATGATAAAGCATATCTAGCAAGTTTGCATTGTTCTGTTTTATTGATAATGTATGATGTTACTTGACTTAAACTATCGGACATAAGTCAAGGAACTGGTGAACATTGACCTTAGTTCCTGCATTAAACAGATTCTGTTTTGTGGATGACCTCAAACACATTTCACTTCATAATAATAAATAAACAAACGATGACTAATATATGCAAAATAGGTTTGCTTTAATCATTTATTCAGAAATAAAAGTGTATTAGAGTAGTGATGCAATTTTAGTTTTTACAAATATTCATGATCTTTTTTCAATGCTATTTATGTATAGTTTTTGAGATCTGGCAGATTTTTCAATAATTACGGAAGCCATAGATTATAAATATTGAATTGTTTCTGTTAGTTTAAAATATTTGACTATACATAGGCACAGCATTCTGATATCTATGGGCACAGCAGTATTTTAAAATTATGTTTACAAATGTGTTTTTAGTGTGTGTTTGTGGACTCAACAAACAAGAAGCTTTACTACACCAGTGATAATGGAAGAACCATTCATAGATCTGACCTGAACTTCAGCCCAAGTGATCTGGCTTTTGATGAGGAGTTCCCAGATAAATATGTCATTTTGGACAAAGTTGATTCAGATCGAAAGGTAATTTGGTTTCCCTAAATGTGTATAATATTCATGAAAGCTCAAAATTATGTGGTGATTTTTTATTTACTTATTGTATTTTTTTCCTGTTATGCAGCTATACCTCACTCTGGATGGTGGAAAAACATTCAAGCACATTCAAAGTTTTGTCAAGACTTTCTTTTGGTCTTCTGGCACCGAATTTCCCAAGGTGTTCTATGTGGAGCGATGGAAGCCTGGTGGCACTAGCACTGTATTGGCAGCATCTGACCCAGTAGACATGATGTCTGCTAAGAAATTGTTTGAAGATGCAAAAGATTTTCATATTAAAGGTGATTTCATGTTTGCAACAAAGCAGTCTAAAGAGGTGAGTTTAGAGAAGTATTTATTTATCAATAATTTGTTTACTTACACAGTAGGATTTGTGCATTTTATATATGGTTTTAGATTTTATAGAGCCATTTGTGGTGGGGGGATGTACTGTACCTATGAGCTGATTGATGTTGCACTATATTATATTTTTCACATCATCTGGTTGGTATGGTGATATATAATAATAAAAAAAATAAAAATAAAATAATATGTGGGGACATCTCGCAAAATAAAAAGAAAATTAAAGAAAATGTTGAATGTATATAAGGATCGGCGCTCCGCCGCGTTGGTTATTATCTTTCTTGTATTCCACAGATAAAACTAGTATTTTTTCTTCAATATACTTTTTGAATATTTATATTCTAGATTTTTTAATTACAGACTGAATATTGTTTACTTTAATATAGTTTACTTTTATCGCATGTGGGGAGCAATAAATTTAGGAAATACCAGGGTTGGGTAGCATAGCAGCTATCAATGTAACATTGAACTCTTTATATTTGCAGTCTGGGTTTCCCAGTTTTGGGTTCATTGAATTTGGTGGGTGGAATGGGTTTAATGGGTGTTTGTTTTGATACACTTTAAATCTGATATATTAAATCGTTAAATAAATGAAAAACATCCCAGTGTGGGATAGTAATATAACTTCGCCGTAAATAAATACAAATTGTCTCACTGGACAAAAGAAGTACTTGTTTTGGAAAAGAAAGTCGTTAACCTTTTTTGTCTACTGATAAAAAAGCGGATAAAGATATGACTATAATCATGAAAAATAAAATTACTGACTACGTGCGATCGTTATCCTTGGACACGTAAAGTATAATAGTTATAAATATTATATACATTTAGAATTTATATCTATAGACATTGAGTGAAAAGGATACGCAATACGCACGTAAACTATAACAACTAGTTAAGCTTCAAGTTTTGGAAAAGATTATCCATATTCTTTATGGATGCTCTGATTGATTTGGGAAAGTAAAGTTTACGACACACTTTAAAAAAAAAAATACGATTAGTATGAATGAAACCGTCACTTCATCACTGGAGTTTCTTCCGGCGAGTTCTTCTCCACAGAAGGCAGCCAAATTGTGAACTCACCTCGACGTCGAAAAGTGATTTGTAAAAATCGTACCTACTTCGAATAAAAACTTTTTGACTTTTGACTTGGACCATAACAGCCCATATTACATTATATGCTTCTACCGAGGGGCTCGAGCCTAGGAAAGGCAACTCAAATGAATGTGGCAAACTTATCAGAAGTTGTCGCGTCATCTAGTAATTAATACAAATAAATGGTCATCATCATCAGCCAGTTGACGTCCACTGCTGGACAAAGGCCTACCCCAAAGATCTCCACAACGATCGGTCCCGCGCTGCCCGCATCCAGCGGCTAAAAATGCGGCGGCGGCATTAAATGGTCGACTTTCATATTTTTTTATACGCTTTGTGATTATTGTGATGCGTGTGTAGGCTAGTAAGTACTCTCGAAATCAATGGGACACTTATCCGTCCTTGAGGCGTGCTGACGTCAGAATGTATCACAGATAAAAAGACTAGATCTTTCTTTATGGAATGTGTAGATATACCTACAAAGTCTAGACTAGCTAGGCCCCTCTAAGCGATCGCGCTGTAGAACATTGGTTGGAACTACAAAACTACCTGCTTCTTGTTATCGTGTTACTGCAATTTTCATTAAGGTAATGCTTCGTCTGGCTGAAATGATGATGAATGCTTCGTCTTTCGTCTGACCTAAGTGGGCGTTATTGTTGAATAAACACGAAATATTTAAGTACCTACTTACTTGATTGTAGTAAGAGTTATGCACTGCATAACATATTTTTTACGCGATTTTTAGGATGACTACGGATGTTTTTTATTGCCTAATTATTAAGTGCGAAGCGATGCAAAAGTAACGTATCATGCGTGACCTGTCCTTCAGTTACGTATGACTCATAATAATATCCCTTACGCTACATAACGAGTCTAGTTAGTATGGCTATAGCTTCCCTAGAGACAAACTCGAACTTTGGACTTTATAATTGGGAACTGAATTTTAGGACGTTTTAGTACTTTACTGCAACATGCCCGTCCACGCGTGACAGATAGAATTTTGTCGTGCGTATTCTCTTATCCTATTGGAGCATATTTCAATATGGTGGGTTTCATGCAACTTTTTGACATTTAAATGTGCGACAAACTTTTGTCATAGCACTTCATGTTACGGGGGCTGCTCTGTCCGTTTCAGGTTGGATTGTATGTTCAATGAGGATCGGTAAGATATTAGCAAAGATGCCATCCCGACGTGTAATGAAATCACTTAACTTGAAAATGAAAATGAAAAAATGAAAATGAAATATGTTTTATTCGAAGTAAGATTTTACAAATCATTTTTCGACGTCGAATCTTAAAGTTATTTAGTTTTATAGAGCTGGTAGATAATATAAAATTAATTTAATTAACTAGTAAAAGGTAGCCCATATGTTATTCCGATGTATAATCTATATTATTGTAAAGTTTCATTAAAATCCATTCGGTAGTAACAAACATCCATACAACCCCACAAACTTTCGCGTTTATAATTTATTTATTTTATTTATTTAATTATTTATTTTAAACAAAATTGATGACATGTATGATACAGTATGACAATATTAGTAGGATATTAGTCGGATTTGAGCGATGACGTCGTGTTCCTCATCTGTGTATCGTCGTCTGGAATTTTCATTCCGATTTATAGTTTTGTTAGTCATGTAGGAAGGAACTACGGTTATGTGTTCTGTCATCTGTGGTCATAAGAAGAAATAATACAAATTAAGTTATGTCGTACCGATATAATCATCATCACGAATTTTTTGGTGACAATTCGTTATTTATAGATTGGATATGAATAGTCTAGTAATGATTGTTTTCTGGGAGCATGCGACAAAAAATATGTTCTTGTTCCGAATTCATAAACGTTTTTGAATAATGCCTACTGAACTCTAAAAAGTAAGGTTTCTTTTTTGCACAGCCTTGACACGATGATAAATAAATATGTGTGCTGTTTGCGGTACTTAGCAGTTTATAAGATAGTTTCAGTTCTTGACTTAGCCTCTAGTCAATTCTTTAAAATAGTAGGTATTTGCTAGCGAGATGAAATATTATGATAAAAAATATTCTTAATTTTTTTTGTGATTTTGAGACGGGTGTGTGACATTAATCAATGAGTTTTAAACATGGAGGCTACTACATACATACACTACACTAGGATTAAAACAAGTTTTGCAAATTATATCTTGTGACATATCAAATGAAAAGGCTATTTGTAACAATTTCATATACCTAACATTTTTACAACTTCATGATAAATATTCACGCGTAGCGCGTAGATACGCTATTACGCTGCACAGAAAAAAATATATCACAAAAAAGAGCTGTAAGGGTTTCAGTTACCCAATCCAGTTTGAGAATTCCTTCTGTCAAACGGTGTGGACGGCAGTGGTTCATTCTATTAGCCGCTCGCTTAAAACGAGTGAGGAAACGGCTCGTCAAGTGGATAATTCGAGAACACGGGCAATTGTTCCGCTCGCATGGCAAGGGGTATTCTCCACGAACCTTGTCTGAGATTCGTGTCATGTTGAATGACCAATATCATTAAGGTGCCTTCAGACGGCAGCTATAATGTACCTCGATATACTTATTTCAATACAGCTTTCCAAGACTCACACGGTAGCTATAATGTACCTAGTATATCTTTACATTTTCGTACATTAAAGTACCGAATGGTACAAAAAATACATTTCTTCATAACAAAACATCTCATTACATCAGGTCTTCATTTCATCAGGTGTACTCGAGCAATTACGTGGTCTGTATGGTAAAATATTCGTTCTCGTGAGTCAATCACGACCTAAGCAGTAAAATAAAGGGCATGCATTACTGTTGATATACATTCTGCAACGTGTATGGTGCGTAGCTATATAATGTAAAATTCTACACACCGGGATGTAATTTACAACAAAGTATGTTATATATAGCTGTCTGTCGTCTATAGGCACCTTCATGGCGGTTAAGAGTAACAACCAGATAAGAGTGTCCATAATATAGAATATGTTGTACAACAGAAAAGACTGATGCAATTATACGACTGTTCTGTTGTAAAGGTTACTTTGTAACTAAACTTTATAGGCATCTTATAGTACTATTACGTACGTACCTATTATGTTAACAATACTGTTCATTCAATTTCTCTCGTCGAAAATGACGAAACATTTCCTGCATTTATTTACAACGAAGTAGTAGTTAGCTTAGATCCTTCCAGTGATAGAAAAATTAATTATGTGTAATACAGTGCGACACGTCCTAAATTACAATGTAATTATTTAGTCACTCTGTTTAGAATGGGGTATGTTTGGTCATGATATGGTGTTGAGCAGTATTTGTCTACTAAACGTAGCAAGGAACGTATTACGTAGCATCACTGCATCTGCCAGTATATGATATGACACGTCAGCTTGAAAACTGTCTTAGTTGACCTAACTAGAAATCAATATTTCTCCCTAATCTTTAATAAAATAAACACATTTATAAATACTTATTTATTTTCCAATTGGCAAGGGTACCGCTACTTAACGTTAATAATATGAACTAATACTGTAAAATAACGATTTCCTTGATATTATTGAGGTTCAATTAGTAACCTAAGATGTTTATGCTATTGTGCTATAGAAGGAAGTCGTTTTTATAAGCTTGGCTCACAATCGTTTTGTTTAAGTTGCAACAAGTGTCATTTTACTGCAAAGTGCAAGATATCACTTGACTGCTGACTAAAGATAGTTAGAAACATGTTGAATGACGCCTTTATTTTATTTACCGACATAAATTGTAGCTAATGCGTATTCTTTATTTGGAGCTTATTAAGCTAAAAAGATAAAGATTGAAAACAAGAACACATAATTAGCTTTTAATGAAGTATTTTTTTTCTTTTCTCAGCTCAGATAGTCGTGAAAACCTTGTAGGTAATAGAAATACAAAAAATTTAGTAGTTGTAAAAATAGGTTCATTTAATCCTTCATTCTTCATTTCTAATATATCTTTTACTTACAATTTTGCATTAGGTACCTATAGTTTACTGGTTTTGTGTAATTCATTATACCTACCTACCTATTTATAATCTGGGAGGAGGAAAACATTTTGTTTTTAGGTATGGCAGAAACTTTATTAATATTGTTTTCCTTATAATTCAATCGTCCGGTGGTAGTTTGTTCCGTTACATGCTGTGTATAATAATATGTTACGTTAGGCTGGGGTCCGTTTCTTGAAACATTGCAAAATCGTTTTTTTTTTCATCGTCGTAAAATATTGAAATTCCCACGAGAAAAATATTGAAAAATATAGGACAGGCTGGGCATAAACATAAAAATAGTATAAACACGTGTAAATCGAAATACTTGAAATCTATCTATAATATAAAAATGAATCGCAAAATGTTTTGGAAAGCGCATAACATAACTCAGCGATGCCTGGATCAATTTAAACAATTCTTTTTTTTTTAATGTTCGTTGAAGTCCAAGTATGGTTTTTACAAAGAGAAATTAAAAAAAAACTTATTCCCACGGGAAAAATGTTTAACGCGGCCGGAGCCGCGGGGCGGAAAGCCAGTTATCAATAAGATTCTCATGCCAACATGTGTACCATTATTTAGATCGGTCATCATTATTGAATTTGTTTATAAAGTCTACCAAAATGGGCGTTTACTTAGAATGTTGATGACTAGCCTGTCTGCCCACTTGGCGCCCGCTGACTCACTTCAGTTGAAACATGTGTTAGTTACCTACTTGAGTGCCTTTCAAATTTTTTATATCTTATTTAATAAATTATAAATCAATAGATAATCTCAAGTAGTCACGATTTATGTATTTTTAGTATTCTGAACCTTATTCGATTTTCGCGGTTGTTAATTGCACTAACACACATTTTTACGGGTTTTCTCTACGTACTTTAGTATTCTATAATTTAGATTTCTGTACGTATGTACATAAATAAAAATACCCGAGTGTTATCCAAATTGCTTTACTTAGAAATTATCGTAAAAAATGAGCTTGCGGTTTTTTTCCCGTCAACTATTTATATATTTTTATTAAAATGTACCTATTCTTGTAATTAATGAGGTACAGTACCATAGTACTCTTTGAGAAAATATTCATAAGCTGTTATGTAGTTCGACGTTCCAAAAAAATCGATGTAGAGTGTCTTACTCATTGTCTTAATACCTACGCTTCTGGATTATTAGGTTATACTAATTTAATTAAATACTTAATTTAGGTACCAATCCTATCATCTATTTAATATTCCCATGTCCATAATATTGTAATTTAATTACAAAATTGTTTTGTAACTAGTCACTCGTTTGTTACAGAGAAATACCCTCGATTTCTACATTTCCCACCAAAGAGGACCATTCTACAAAGCTGAATTCCAAATAGAATTGGACTTAAGAAAATTCCACATTGCAGATGTGACAGACAAACGAATTTTTGTCTCTGTCTTGCACACGGAATCGCTTGCCAATCTATACGTATCTGAAATCAGTAGAAACTATACGCAGTACAACTTTGTGCTAAGTTTGGGACCGATTTTATGCTACTTCCCCGATGGAAATTGGAAGGACAGTTGGTTGGAGTAAGTTTTCCGTGATCTAATTATTATTAACACGTGTAAAAGCTTAAAACATAATTAAGTTTAATACACATTATATATGTAGTGTCTAGTACGTGATCATTAATTTTAACCGGCAATTTTATTGTTAATGGTTTAATTTAAATACTCAGACATTTGAATAGCTTTTCTTACAAATACATTTAATTATGATTCCTATTCTTCTGAGTCACGAACTAAGAACGTTCGAGCACGTTATTATAAAGTTAGCACAGGAAAATAAAATACCTCCTCATATTGCGGTTTGACAGAACTAATTTAGTACCTATAGTAACGCTTGGTGCAAAAAAGTACATTTGCTGGTCAGGCATGATTAAGTTATTTGTAAACAAAATATACTAAAGGTTAATTTGTATTCATTTATCAATTCAGTGACTCATTAATCACACCACCGAACTGTGTAATAAATAAGATATGACAAAAACATTGTTTTGATGTCGTCGGTAAAACCAGAAATGTAACAGGACATTTTATTATAATATTTTAAATACTTAGATGCTGTAGGAAAAGCTTTAAAGATAATACGTTGCATTGTCATCCATGAATACATATTAATATCACATGTATAAAATCAACGAGTCCTAAATCAGATTAAAATATGTGGTACAAATGGTACAAATTAATGTACCGAAACAAAAAAAAACTTTAATACGCTCTTACCTCACAGTTTACAAACAGTACCTATCCTATAATATCCTTTCTAGGTTAAATATAGTTACAAGTCACAAAGTGAAACGATACTATCTCTTACTTTTCCAAGTTACCTAATGTAAACTCATTCAATTCATCAAACTCGCAGCAATTTACAAAGCAGAAACTTATCTTTACTTTTTTCCAGGGATTTCACAGAAGATCCGTTCACAGACCTGTACAGAGTCGAGGGCCTAAAGGGTATCTACATAGCCTCGAAGGTGGACTCGAAGACGACGATGGCGAATCTTGGACCGGAACACCTCGTCTCGCTTATCACGTTTGACCACGGCGTCACCTGGTCTCCTATCAATCCACCCACTGAAGATGAGAATGGTAAGTTGTTTTGTCACACGTGTGTAAACTAATATTCCCGATCAATAATATTATACTTGTTGTTTTTATTGGTACCTCCTCCCTAGTCGATTTGTACCAGAATATTGGATTTATTTAGTACTAGCTTCCCGCCGCGGCTCCGCCCGCGTTAATAGCTTTTTCCGTGGGAATGAGGTATTTTCCCGCGGTAAAAGTTAGCCTATATTCTTCCGCAAGGACTGTTCTATCTTTGTGCCAACTCCGCCCTCTTTAACATTTTTTTTCCATGGGAAGATTCAGCAAAATCGGTTCAGTAGTGTCAGAGCCCATTCAAAAAAAAGGAATATTTTAGGTGTTTTTTTACACCTTGGGTTACATTATTGAAGTTTTAGTAAGGATCTCTAACTTTAAAAAAAAATATATATCCTATGTTACTCAGGGTGAATGTAGGGTGAATGTATACCCACACACAAAAGTACAAATATATCCTCTTTATAATATTAGTATAGAAGTATAGATTATAGTGATATTAAGATGCTGTGATGTCTTATTTAATTCATTCTGAGGGGAAAATGTTCGTCCTATGTTGGTTTCGTTATTCACGACCGATTAATTATGCATAGGTTTGGAATTTTAATAGGGCATACGCAATATACTGTGTAGTGATAAACAGAAAGCAGTACAATATATTTGTTCGAAAAAATAACTTCGTTTAGTGAAACAAATTGAAATTGAATTAATCATTTTCGACGGTTAAAAGGAAGTTGGGAATAAGCGACAAAAAGTGAAATGTTCAGGAGAGCCGTTCAAAGTTTTGAATTTTAGAAAAACTGACGTATTTTTGTAATTTATTGAGATATCTTGAAAACTAAAACAGTAATAAAATCAGAAAAAAATGGAGCAGTTACTGGTATTTTTAGTTTTAATGCTTTTACGCTATTTAAAGTGATTTTTGTCGCTTATAACAATAGCTTTTAATTTCCCAATAAGGAAATATGGCATAAGATACTAATGACAAAATAAAATATTAAGGGATAAGAAGTATAAGCGACATATAAATTTATCGCATCGGGTATAAGAGACAAGATAGTTAAAATACGTGTATAGTATACTCTATAGTCTATACGTATTAGGGTATAAGAGACAAGACAGTTAAAAGTATAACCGACAGAGTAATATGAAAATGAATTTTGTATAAAAGGTACAAGCGCCATAGCTATGTTAAATTAGGAAATAGAAGTAGGCTATAAACAACGTTTGTAATTTTTGAGGGAAAAGCTTAAAAGGCATTACCGACAAGCAAACACAAAATAAGTCATTTTTGTAGGGGTACAAGCACCTTTACTGCAAAAATGACCTGAATTTTCGTCGGTTACGAAAAATGATACTAGGAAAATGCTTTTTTTTGCTTGGGCATAAACGCCAAAAAAGTCATCGTAGAGCCATGGGAGTAAGCGCAATAGAAAGAGCGGAAAATTTTAAGTAGGATGGCATTTTTAACTCATTTTTGACCAAGACGTCGCTTATGCCCTACTTCCTTTTTACCGTCGTTTTATATTTGAACTAGCGACCCGCCCCGGCTCCGCACGGGAAAATGGTTATTGTGGGTTATCCCTAAGCATATTATGCATGTATTATACATATAAACCTTCCTCTTGAATCACTCTATCTATTAAAAAAAACCGCATCAAAATCCGTTGCTCAGTTTTAAAGATTTAAGCGTACAAAGGGAGGGACATAGGGAGGGACATAGGGACAGAAAAAGCGACTTTGTTTTATACTATGTAGTGATATAAATATCCAACAATCTATTTCGGGGACTATATACTTAATTATGCAAATAAAGCACTTTTTTTTACAAAGATCAACGCGAGCTTTATCTTTACTCATCCAACATAGACATTAGTGAGAAAGAAGCAGAAGAAGATCAGAAATATTTTTAAAACTGAAATAAGGTTGTAGCCATTGATGTTGTACCAAACTTCTGATTAGTAATCGTTAAAATCTATGCTAGTAAGCCAAAGTAAGTAGGTACTTGTAATCGTCGAATGATCCATTTACTCGAACAATACTGAATTAAAATTTTACTATATTACAGTATTTGAATAAATAGATTATGCTATTGTTAGAGTTTCTTACATTACGATGTATTTCTTGAAGAGAGTTTTTGTTAACCTCGATAGTTCTGCAACGGCACAATAAGAGTGGACGATTAATAATCGTACGCAGTAGCTGAGCGTCTACTAGAAATTACGAGTATTTGGATATATTTCCTACTAAACGAAGTTTGACGAAACGAACCTCGAAGCCCACACGATAAGCAAGCAAGCATTAGGTAGATTGTATTAGTTTCGATGCGTAATTATTGTTATTTTTGCATACTATAAATACATTTAGTCAATAATGGCGGAAACGTCGTCATTACAAAATAATTGCAATGTGCGGTACCAAAAACCACTCATTTTAGAATATTATGTATAATTTAAAGATGATTTATTTGTAACCATCTGAGTGAGTACTACCGTTAGTACTTATAACATCCTTGTTTAAAACACGATTTGTTCATCTACCATCCTTTTCGGCTCCCATATGAACAAAAAAGATGGAGGAATTTTAAAGTTTAGAGTGGCTTGCGAAAATTTGCATTTTTGTGCATACTTTGTTACGCATATTGAAAAAATAACTATGTAAGTGTTCTATGTAATTTTATTGTAAAGATGATAACTTTCGTACATAAATAAGATCATCAAACTGTGTTGTTTACAGGTAAGCCATTGAACTGCCACGTCGAGAACTCGTGCAGTCTACACTTGTGCCAGAAATTCAGTCAGCTGTATCCAGTTACAAGGTAAGAACATAGATAAAATTTATAAGACTGCAATAAATTCTACTTTAGTCGTTTTGTCATTTTCACGCACTTTTGACGCTGTTTCACATTTTAAACTAACAAGACGTTTTTGTTACACATTTAACGATATGATTTTTACACGGTTTGGGCTATAGAGTAACTTACAAAGTATTTGAATATGATCAGCAGATCATTCGGAGTTTTTGAGGGGCTAGATCATAAATGGTTTTTTCAACGCTGCCGCCTGCTTCTTCTATTGGAAACTAACTTGTAACTTTATAATATTATGTTTCTAATTTATATCACTAAACAACTTGACCTTTGATGTTGTGTTGCTATACGAATGTACACTTACATAATACGAGTACTTCTCTGACAAATTGGTATTGAAGAATGCTTTTGATAACCAATTTTACCCGTTCCTTTCCTCTCCTCTCCGCTCTCCTTTATTCATTGTTTAAATTTACCTGGCAGTCAAATGATAATGGAGATGGATGAACTATTTATTATGTTCCTTATACTGAATATGTTACAGTCAAAACACATTACCAGCCGGTTATCGTTCAAGTTTAGGTGGTAGTCATGAGCAAGTGATAAGGATGATTAATTTATTTTGTTATTTAGTGTAGTTCGCCGGCAACAATAGAGATATTGACTGTATTCAAAATAAATTATCTTACACTATGCTATGTTCATTGAGGAATTACGTACAAGTACCAGAGAAGATACTTAGAACACATTCTATTCGACCAACATGACGGCAGCGGGAGGCGGACGGAATTTACAGCGAGAAGAAAAACAAAAGACAAACGACATAAGTACAAGTTGGAGCTTGCGAGCTCCAATTCAAATGACACGAGTGCGGTTCGCGGGTGTCCTTTCTATGTAGGCACGCTAGTGTACAATAGTAGTTTAACAGCTATGTTGGACATAAAACACCTTAAATTACTTTAATATAACTTACTAGCTGCCCGCCCGCCCGCGTTAGTTTTCGACTTTTCCCGTGGGAATGAGATGTTTTCAGCCTAAATTTTGAAGCCTATATCCATACCCAATTTTTTTAATATCCCTGTATTAAGTTTCATCAAAATTTTCAGCCCGCGCTACTATATTTCGCGTGGAAATGAGGTATTTTACCGCGGTTTAAGGTAGTCTTAATCCATCTCTAAGATTTATCCTACTTGTAGATCTGTACTAAATTTCTTAAAAGATTTTCGCCCTCGCTACCATTTTTCCCGTGGGAATGCGGTATTTTCCCACTGTATAAGGTAGCCTTTATCCCTCCCTAATGTATATTATACCTCTGTACCAAGTTTCACCAAAATTTTCCGCCTGACCTACTATTTCCCGTGGGAATAAGATATTTTCCCGCGGTAAGAGGTAGTCTATATCCTACTCCAAGGTCTATTCTATCTCTTTAGCAATCTGCATCAAAACTTTCCACCTGTACTACTATTTTTATCGTGGAAAAAAAGTATTTCCCGTGGGAATGAGGTATTTTCCCACGGTATAAGGTAGCCTTTATCTCTCCCTAAAATCTATTATATCTCTGTACCAAGTTTTATAAAAATATTTCGCCCAACCTACCATTTTCCCTTGGAAATAAGGTATTTTCCCGCGGTAACAGGTAGTCTATATCCTACTCCGAGGTCTATTTTATCTCTGTACCAATCTTCGTCAAAACTTTCTACCTGTTCTACTATTTTTCCCGTGGGAAAAAGTATTTTCCCGCGGGAATGGGATATTTTACCGCGGTATAAGTAGTCTCTTAATCCAACCCTAAGATCTATTCTATCTCTATACCAAGTTCCATCAAAACTTTCCACCCGCGCTGACATTTTTTCCGCGATAAAATGTAGCTTATACGAGCATTTCCTAGGTATATTCTATCATACCCTAAGGTCAGATTGGTATTAATACCAAACAACAACTTTTTGCCCCACAGCTCCGCCCGCGCTTACAGTCTTTCCCGTGGGAATGAGGTATTTTACCGCGGTAAAAAATAGCCTATGTCCGTCCCCAAGGTCTATTCTATCTCCGTACCACCGTTAACAGCTCATATATGTCCCCACCGAGGGGCTCGAGCCTACCCTGATACCAGGGTGAATAGGCCTTAGTCGACCACGCTGGCCCAGTGCGGGTTGGTCAACTTCACACACAACCTTTGAATTTCTTCGCAGGTGTGTGCAGGTTTCCTCACGATGTTTTCCTTCACCGTAAGAGCGTCGAATAAACGTACATATGAATTCGAAAATCGAAAACACATTGGTACGTGCCGAGGTTTGAACCCGCGAACTTCGGAATGGAAGTCAACGGGCCTAGCCACTAGGCCACCGACGCTCTTATACATCTCCGTACCAAGTTTAATCAAAATCGGTTCAGTCGTTTTGTCGTGAAAGCGTAACAGACAGAGTTACTTTCGCATTTATAATATTAGTAGGGATGTTGCGGCAATACTTGCCAATTTTATGATTTATTATTGCAAATCAAAGTAAAAATCGGACAAAAACGTCATTACGAACCTGTGACGTTAGGTATATATGTTTATGTTATTAATTTTGCATAATAATATTATTTTTGACATTTCATATAAAATAGGTAATTTGACTAGCCGCAGTCAACATCCTATTACAATGACATTTATAACAAAGCGGTACTTAAATCTATTTTCAGAAATAATCAACTCGATAGCGTCCTATAAAACCATATCGTTTCTGTATATACCCTAGGTATATGTATACATAGTCGTCTACTATAGATACACATAAGTATCTTCTGGGAATAGCTCTTTCTATTTGTGAAGAAAGAATAATAATAAATACAACACAATCAAAATTACTTGGATGGTAAAGCAGTTGAAAACTACTCAACCTCAGATTTAACTGATTTTGTCCTGTTCGTAATTGTCAGATCAGAACAAGATTTTTATGAAAGACAAAATATAGTACTACGCCGTTCTTTAGTAGAAAAATACGTTAGGTTCAAAATAGGAACGAGGATGGGGTGAGGTTAGTTATTTATTTTGGGTTTTGATACTCGGCTACTACTACTTTGGCTACTATCATTAATATAATGTGATGATAAGAATAGTCTTTTAAAATCTACGTTACGAATAAAGAGAATGACTTGATAGTCTGTATGATACTTCTAAAATTTTAATCTCCGCAATATGTAAATAAAATAATTAAAATCTTAGAGGAAAATATCGGTCCGGTTGGTATCTTTTTTGTGCTTAACTTGTAGTTTTAGAGTATTCATTGATATCTTCCTTGTAACTTTAACGTAACAAAAAGTGAATTGGTTGGCAGTTGAAACTAGATTTGTATCCTTGTATTAAGTGATGTACATTTTAGTGTCTTGTTTTTACTAAATAATGAAAAAAATCTTTGGGATGATTAAAATTTGAACTCCCCAAGATTAAAAAATCTAGGATGATTGATGAAGGAAAATTTATTTAGGTTTAAATATAATTTTAAATGTGCAGAACAGATGTGGATATATTATGCGTTTGTAGTACAGGCACTAAATTAAAGTATTATTTTTTTATCTCTATAGCTACACACATTTTTATTCTTAAAAATCAATATTTCGAAATAAATGTCTCAAGTAAACACTTTTGTCAAAATGTCCTTTGTAAACATGTAGTATCAAATTGCCTTAGCAAATTGATAAACAAGTTAGAATGGTCAAGTCTCTATCTCGTAAATGGCAATTATTGCAAGAGCAACGCATCACATTGAACTTGTCATTGCGTTTCAGCGATCGCAAACATTTTGCAGGTTTTAAATTTAATTTACATATATTTGTTTTCTTCAGTCTTAGTATAAATTACAATAAAACGTTTAAGTACTAAAAATAATAAATTACAATAAAACAAGTTTTGGAGTCGATTAATAAAACAAATTGAAATGAAATTTCTCTAAACTCGCCGTAGTACAAACATAAAAAATAATATGTTCCGACAGTGGCTGTTGACGGCTTTAAACTATTTTTTTTATAAGGTTGTTGATAGAGCTCTTTCACTGAATGCCAACACGAAAATTATGATAAGGTAGAAGTAGAAAGGCCTTTGTCCAGCAGTGGACGTCTACAGGCTGAGATGATGATGATGAGGAAGGAATAAATCGGGATCAGTAGGTATGCCTAATAATTTAAAAATACGGCTACTGTACCAGAAACAATGGCAGAACAAGGCTGACATCGCGGGCAAGACAGGCCTAACCGCGGCGGTATGCCTGTAGTTTTTAATAGTTAGTTTAAATAATGAAGACCTTGACACATTGCAAATAATAGTAAATTATGTGTCAGTGTTTATTGTCATTCGATATATAATTTATCTACTTAGCGATTTGCTGTTAATATGATATGTTCAATACTTTGTAATCAATTAGGTATTTTGTACACAGTTGCGATGCTTGCTTTTAAGGGTTCAGGATCGCTCGTGTGTTTGTCCGTCCATCTGTCATAGCGAATAATATCCAAAACTACGAAACTGTTTGAAATGTCAGACGTTTACGTCAAGGTGTTAGCGTAAACTTGGGCTACTTTGGGTACATATATTTAAAGATTAACTAGTTTTTAAGTCATTAAAACAATTGAATATTTCCGAAACTAACGATAAAAATACAGAAATTATCAATTTCACTTATACAGACACATTTTACACACGCATATTAATATAGATGAAAAGGAAACCTAACAAAGGCTTTGGTATTTAAAGTAAAAGATAATATTTTGTGTTTGTACTTCGTACGGATTTTCAATCGGCAGGTTCCATTTGTTAATAGGTGGTGGTCTTTTTTACTTCGGTATCGCGATGAAAGTTCAGTGCGATTACAGAATTAATTGTTCACGTTAGGTAATTTATTTAAACGAGTCACAAAATTCGTTCCGTGAACTATTGCTTCAACAATTATTGGGACGCAGCCCCATTTCCCTGTTCATCAAAGTAACATGATTTTTACAACTGCCCGGAGCGGATGGGAAGTGAACTGTCAAGTTATTGCAAATATTTATAGATCGAATATTGAGTCGATTAATTTGATATTCTGCTATATCATACAAAAAGCCTTCGTATTTCAAGCCTGCGCGGCTTATAGCAGACGAATAAATAAATGTATAGAAAAATTTATTTACTAGTACAATTCTTTACTTCTACTGCCAATAAAATTCCACCACTAAACTATGGCCTCTCCTTATCTACTTACTAAGCTGTCCCCCCTGCGTCTTCATCCGCAATGTTGTACAACCCTAGTTCTGATAATAACGAACATCAAGAAATGAACCATCTAATTCCATGCAGCCGTTCTGAAGTGACGATGCGCGTACATACATTTTGATCATACATACATACATTTCATAGAAATATTTTTATTAAATGTATAGATTGTGGTAAATTTAAATATCTAGCTGCTGCCTATTGATAATAATTTCTTTACAGTAATCTTCCTGGAACAGTGGTTACCAATAAAAATGAAAGGTAAACTAGTGTGAGAGAGAATTGTAAATAAATATTATTTTGGTTGTAATTGGTTTTGCACCTTATCGACTTACATTCGTTTTTTAACGCAACAGCCGCTTAACACAGCTTGTTAATATTATTTCGTTTTTTGTATACTTATTTATTTTTCCTTTGTGTAGTGCTGTTAAGTTCTACAAGTAGTTTCTGTCAAAATCAGATTCCCGCACCATTTTATCTTAGATATATTGACTATGATTAGTAATAGTAATTAGGATGATATTTCATGCGTGAAACAAAACTGAAAATCTTCAAATTTAAAATGGAAACCGTTTCCTCACCACTACTGAATCTTTTTCTTTTGTAGGTGCGTATTTATTTTAATTTAAATGTTTTAGGTCTGCTAGTATCATGAGTTCAAAATCAGCCCCTGGAATCATAATGGCTACTGGCGTGATGGGCAAGTCACTAAAAGGCATTCCCGGTGTCTACATGAGTCGTGACGCAGGTCTAACCTGGAAGAGAATTCTTAAAGATTACTATTTCTTCAACCATGGCGATCACGGCGGTGTCTTAGTCGCCGTTAAATACTTCAAATCGCGAGGCGAGACAAGAAAGATACTGTATTCGACCAACGAGGGTATCGATTGGAACTCCTATCAGTGAGTAATGTGTTTGAATGATTTCTTTATTTTTTTGTCGACGATGTCAATAATGCCTCCTTGTTAATATAATGCTGTCTTTGTTTGTAGGTTCAACGCTGATGACCTACGCATTTATGGGCTAATGACTGAACCGGGAGAAAACACTACAACATTTACTATGTTTGGTTCAGCTAATGAACAACATCAATGGATTATTATTACAATTGATCTATTTAATGCTTTCCCACGAAACTGTACAGCGAATGACTACAAGTTCTGGTCACCGTCGCCACCTAAATCATCAGTTTCGTGCGTTCTTGGACAGAAGGATACGTTCCAAAGACGATTGGCCCATACAAATTGTTACAACGGCGTTAACTATGATAGACCAGTCAAGAAACAAGTATGCGAATGTAGCAGACATGATTATGAATGTGATTTTGGTTTTATGCTCTCGGGCAACGAGTGTGTCAGGAATCAAACGGCAAAGTTCGATCCTTATGCTATACCTTCTAATTGTAGACCGGGACATTTCTATCAGCGAACAAAAGGGTATAGGAAAATCGACGGCGATGTTTGCACTATTTCGTCTTACTTACCTTACGCTCCAGATATGATTCCTTGTCCGTTGGAAGAGCCACAAGAATTTCTTATCGTTGCTTTGCGAGACAAAATTGCTCGCATAGATTTATCTGACAATTCTACCATCATACCAGTTTCTGGACAGAAAAATATAGTTGCTGTAGAATTCGATATAAAAAACAATTGTATATATTGGGCTGACATTCAGTTAGATAAAATTAACCGCCAGTGTTTCAATAACGGATCAAAACAAGAAGTAGTAGTCGAAACTGATTTGTATAGCATTGAAGGGATGGCCTTGGATTGGATTTCAAACGTTTTATTCTTCGTTGATGGCATGAGAAAGAAGATCGAAGCTGTAAGAACAGACCTGTCTAGTCAAGGCAGGATGAGAGCTACAATTTTAGACCACAACGTGTTGTCTAAACCCCGAGGTATTGCCGTTCACCCTAGAGCTGGTTATTTGTTCTGGACTGATTGGGATAGAACTAATCCTTCAGTTTCACGATCAAATCTTGACGGAAAAAACGTAAAGAAGCTCTTTGGGAAACCTATAGTACAATGGCCTAATGGTATTACAATCGATCAGATGTCGGAGAGAATCTACTGGGTAGACGCTATGGAAGACTACATAGCAAGCTCAGATTTGGACGGGCAGTATTTCAGAAGAATCTTATGGAGTGATGACAAAGTTTCACATCCGTTTGCCGTTGCAGTTCTAAAGGATAAAATGTACTGGGATGATTGGAAGGCTAAATCCATTTTCATGGCAGACAAAGACACTGGTGCAAACATAATTACGATCAATGATACTTTATCTAGTTTAATGGATTTGAAAGTCTTTGCACATTTCGTTCAGCATGGAAGCAATGCCTGTTCGTTCAAGAATACCAGCTGCGATACTCTCTGTCTCGGGGCACCGGGCAACTCCTTCAGTTGTCTATGCCCAAATGGTTTTACAAGAGTCAATGGAAAGTGTATTTGTCCCAACGGCTTGGAGGCGGCAGCCAACATGACATGCCCGAAAAACATTGGAGGATCTTGTAGTCCCGTAAGTAGAACTATCCTTATTTTAATCTTATTTACTCCTACTAAACAAAAAAAAAAACTTTTACTATTGTTATTTGACTTTATCGTATCCCTTTCCCTGACAGGACCAGTTCACGTGTAAGAACGGGATGTGTATATCGTCTGAGTGGCATTGTGATGGCAACAATGACTGTGGCGACTTGTCTGATGAAACTGGCTGCCAGTGTACGCCTCCTATGATTCCCTGTGACGACACGCGGTGCTACCTGCCCCACTGGCGCTGCGATGGTGACATCGACTGCGCCGACATGAGCGATGAGAAAGGTACCCGATGAGAAACATGCTTTCTTCAATTATTGTTTTGAGACTGTATTTGTATTTCAGCTTGTGATGTGATAGTATGTTGAGCGGTGGGAGGATGTATGGTGATTTTTTTTCAAATATGCAGGCGGTGAGCCGTTTTGTGGGAGCCATGGAGCTCGTGTCATTTGTACACATTATTCACTTGCGTCCCTAAATCTACTATATCTTTTCCACCAGTAGTACTGAGCGAGGCTAAGAAAGTCAATCATCTCTATTGGTGTTTTTTTTTTCTCGAGCATCGCTCATCTGCACCTAGCATATCTCTGGTGAAAAAAAAAAACGCTTTAAACAAAAAACTACACGGTTTTTTACACGGTTTCGACAACACTATTACCTAACCTACCTACTACCACATTGATATATCGTATGCTCAAGATTCTTAGTCGAAGTCTTGTCGGTTCATTTTGTGATTATTGTTTATATGTCATTGTATAGTTCGAGTATGTATTCTTTGACAAGCTTTATTCCCCTATTATTCATTTTTAATTAAATAGTCTTAGTTATTCTATCGTGGCTCATAAAACGACTACTTCCGTTGATCTTGCTGTGACCAATTATAGACTTTGCGCTACTTCTACGAAGCAATGACATCTTAATTTTCTGTAAACCAGACGCCGCGCGACGCCTTTGCACTGAGGTTATAAATAACACGTTTAGAATTAAACAAGGAAAATTTCATTACGACGCATGACTTAAATTGAAGATGATTGCGTTTTATTTGTTGGCAAGACTGACGTTCATGTTAATTCTCAAAATAGCGCTATACCTATTTTTTTGTCTTCTTTTAGTGATGATATCTTAGATGTGATCTTAGCTTTTGAGTTGTCGAACAAGATATCGATTTTGATGAACGTGTCCATTGATCGAGGCAGATCACAGAATAAATATAATATAGGCAGATAGACTTATTAATAGCTACGTTCTTAATTTAGAATTTCAAAATTTGCTATATTTTTTCGCTCATAAAAGATGGAATAAGACTGCCATTTAAATCGAGAAAATTTTAATCGAATTTTAGGAGTATAAGATGTCACATCTCAAATTAGGTAAAATAAAACCACAGCGGTACTGCGGTATTAACAAGTATGTTAACTATTTATTATTTAGTTTATATTTTCCTGTTTGTTGCGGTTAGTTCGAAGACTTCATGGAAATTATAAGAATAATTCCATAGCGTTGTAAATAATGTTCAATAATTGGTTTTATATCTTGCGATCAAATCATACATTTATGTACCGTACTATTGTATTTTACTTTATTTTTATGTCGACGTAAAAAAATCAAGATTTTATCTAATGTAATGTACAGAAGCCAGCACATGTGGTTGGACATTCGCACTACGAAATTCACCCTACCTCTACGGAATACGTGCGCTCTCAAAGTCAACATATACGGCCGCATGAGTTGGCTACAGTACATTAAATGTAATGTTGTTAAAAATATATTATATTTCCTTAGATTGCAAGCATAACAACTGTACATCAACTGAGTTCCAATGCGGCACGGGACAGTGCATTGAGAAGAAATGGGTCTGCGATGGCGACAACGATTGCAAAGATGGCTCCGATGAGCGAAATTGTACTTCTGTAAGTTTTCAACATACACACATTTCTAGTATTTTGTCAAAGTCATTTTTTCAAGAGTATTTCACGGCATTGACAGCAAACGGGTTAAGCATCTGTGGCAGTTACACGTGTACATCCAAACTTTCGCATTTATAGGAAATATAGGCGTGATAGGCCTTGTTCACTCCGCACTTTTGGCACCTTTAGATATGTGTATGATTGTTCAGAAGGCAGTTGCGCCTCACATTTATAGAATGAGATGCAACGATTTTCATGTTATAAAATAAACCATGCTGGCTTTGTGCACGTACTTTACGTAGTACGGTCGGTCGTGTGTACTTTTACTGAGGGGTAGCCGGGAGAAGAAATTGCTATCTTAGCAATAAAGCCTCCCATTTGTACATAATTATTGTCGTGGTCTTTTTTCCTGTTCTGACTTGTGGTGTGCAATAATCTATATTCTTTTCTAATATATCCATTCAGAATATTGCATGATGTGTTAACCTTTAAGTATGGTGCATATTTACTTTAAAACGTGCTAGCATGTGTTAGATATTACATAATTATAATATGTACTATTGCGTTGAATAAATAAATAAATATCCAATTATACAATAAAATACAAATATTCGCAATCAATATATTATACACCGTGTTCTTAAGGATATGCATTAATTTTGGCACGCTATCCAGACCACTATTATGAAAATTTTTCATTATGAACATATTTATGAATTTTTTATATTTAACAGCTCATCCCGAAACGCACGGAAATTGAGTTGTTCAGCAACTGTTCGGCCCACGGCTTCGCTTGCGGTAACGACAGTAGCGCCATCTGCATTCCCAACTCGTGGGTGTGCGACGGAGAGAAAGACTGCCCCGGCGGCGAGGATGAGACAGACGACCGGTGCAAGGATTCCACCTGCGCGCCCTACATGTTCCGGTGCCCTACTGGGAAGTGCATCTTTAAATCGTGGGTAAGATATCTATTCATTATTATTTTTATCCTTCAGATTGCGTTTCCTGTATGTTTTGTTACTTGCAGCTGGGTATCTCGAATTCCGAGGTGATCTTACTATAATGACTGGACGATATAAACCTCTTTTTAAAGTTAACTGACGGAAAGATATAAAAAATGTAGAGCTACCCATGAGTGTGATTTTTTTTACCTTCCGCTGGGGAATGCGACATAGAACAAAACTTTACTACTCACAGCACATTTTTAAATTAGAAACTAGCTTTTCGCCCCGCGGCTCCGCCCGCGTTAATTTTTTTCCCTTTTTTTAAATCTCTCTCCGTATGAACCATCCTTGGACTTCAACGAACATTAAAAAAAAGAATTGGAAAAATTGATTCAAGCGTTGTTGAGTTATGCGCTTATCAACACATTTTGCGATTCGTTTTTATATTATAGACTAGCTGCCCGCCCCGCGGCTCCGCCCGCGTTAAATTTTTTTCCCGTAAGAATGAAGTTTTTTTTTCTCTCCGTAAGAACCATCCTTGGACTTCAACAAACATTTTAAAAAAAGAATTTGTAAAATTGGTCCAGGCGTTGTTGAGTTATGCGCTTTCCAACACATTTTTTGATTCATTTTTATATTATAGATTAATATGACTTATGTACGAGTGCAAAATAGTCCCTTTGTACAAAAAGGGTTTTAAAAATACATGTTTTGTAACTTTTAAATTCGTACCAGACATGCGATGGCGAAAACGATTGCGGTGATGTAGAATCATCGGACGAAAAGGACTGTCCATCTACATCCGGCCATTCAAAACTGCTTCCTCGGCCGCCCACGGAGAAACCAGAATTCCCTAACAGCACATGCCTTGACTGGATGTTTAAGTGCGACAACGGGAACTGTTTACCTTACTGGTGGAGGTGTGATAATATTAACGACTGTGGAGACAATTCCGATGAGGTCGGATGCGGGATGGTCGCTCCGGATACCAGTTCCGTCAGACCTGAGTTAGATGGCACGAAACAAAAGTGCGGAAAACACCAGTTCCAGTGTTCCCCAGGTTAGTAATGTTCTTGGTATTAGGTATTAGCGCTTTTAAAATTTTGTTTAATGTGCTGGTTGGTGATCGGAGATGAAAGAAAGATGTCATGAAAAATTCTAAAGTTAAACTAAAAGGAAGGGAAAGTCATTAGAAGAAAAGTCAATAGATGTCTATAATGATAAAATTAAATGTTTTCAAGTAATTATCTTGAGATTTCCGTAATAATTTCATAACTATTTATCTTTTAATTGTGAAAGAATATGATATACTTGTGATCGTTATACAAGTCACAGTAGTTTAATGTAACGCTTCCAGGCGTGTGCATTCCGCTTCAATGGGTGTGCGACACAGCGGAAGATTGCGCGGACGGTTTGGACGAGAGGGGTTGTAAGGAGCCCATATCCCGACACCAGCTGTGTGCGGCCGAAGAAACGCCCTGCGCCAACACCAAGGGCTGTGTGCTCAGCTCCAAGCTGTGCGACGGCCGCCGCGACTGCTCCGACGGCAGCGACGAGGCCAACTGTCCGCACACTGTGAGTACATTAAGAAACGCCCTGCGCCAACACCAAGGGCTGTGTGCTCAGCTCCAAGCTGTGCGACGGCCGCCGCGACTGCTCCGACGGCAGCGACGAGGCCAACTGTCCGCACACTGTGAGTACATTAAGAAACGCCCTGCGCCAACACCAAGGGCTGTGTGCTCAGCTCCAAGCTGTGCGACGGCCGCCGCGACTGCTCCGACGGCAGCGACGAGGCCAACTGTCCGCACACTGTGAGTACATTAAGAAACGCCCTGCGCCAACACCAAGGGCTGTGTGCTCAGCTCCAAGCTGTGCGACGGCCGCCGCGACTGCTCCGACGGCAGCGACGAGGCCAACTGTCCGCACACTGTGAATACATTTGAAATTCATCAGAAACTAGAAATTTATTCGCAGGATATAATAACAACACAGAAAAAAAAAAACAGGGGCAAAAATGTCATGTCAGAAGTCTTATGGTGCTACCACATCTACCGGCCGGCACGGCATCGGATCGAAACGAATTTTACAATTCTTAAACGAATTTAAACCTTGTATACAGTTTTTAAAGTCTACATTACCAAGTCACGTCACGCACAGCAGCTTGACTGCGCGTGTGTCGCCGGCCGTCAAGCTGCTGTGCGTGACTTGGTAATGTAGACTTTAAAAACTGTATACAAGGTTTAATTTCGTTTAAGAATTGTAAAATTCGTTTCGATCCGATACCGTGCCGGCCGGTAGACGTGGTTGCATCATTAGTTTACAATGTAAAGGGCAAATACAAAAAAATACATTGACAGCGCTAGTTGAGAGAACCACTTGGTTACGTAGAAATATTTTTGTCTGGCTAATATATTATGTTGTATTCTGTTTGGTCAGCCCCACAAGCCGATGACGGAGTGCCCGGGCGGGTACTTCCTGTGCGACGACGGCACGCTGTGCGTGTCCGAGGTGATGGTGTGCAACGGCCGCCAGGACTGCTACGACGGCACCGACGAGGGCAACTGCAGCAGCGCGGCCGGCGCGCCCTTCAAGAGGCAAGAGGTAACCACCACACCACACACCACACACCATCACATAAAAAATATATATTTATTTGATATTTATTGCATACTAACTTTCCGCCTCGCGGCATCGCCCGCGTTTTTTGTAATAATACTGTAGTAGTAATATTCTTCAAGCTTATTAAATACATTATAATTAGGAATAATAGGTATGTATGTATGTGGATCGGATTTTTGAAAGGTAAGGCGGTGGGGAATCTGCTTGTATGGACCCTTTGCCACTGCCACGCACTGGTCGGTCGTTTCGGAGCAAAATGTCAAAAGAGAAAAAATTACAAGTGGACGCAAAAGGTCTAAAGCGCAGAATGTCAAAAGCGCATTATGCCAAAGGCGCACAATGTCAAAGGCGCAGAATGACAAAAGCGCATAATGACAAAAAATCTTCTTATATTTCCCACCACTCCGTTCCCCCCTACTAATGCCGCAGGATACCAAAACCCACCTATAAATAATAATTTATGATAGTAGTTTTTGATCATGATTATGTTTATTGTTGATTATCTTTATATTAATGTTAATTTTGCTTCGAAATAAAATGTTTTTTGTATGAAATGTGATTACCTTATTTCCTTTTCCACTACTGAGAGTGTGAGTCAGACATAACAAAAAGTAAGAATTAATGTTATTTTTTTATTTAGGGGTCTTTACACACGGTAATTTTAAGTAGGTATGTTTCGCGTAAAGAGTCGGATACATACAAAATAATGTGGACTAAGCGCGAAAGCCTCAAACAAACATAAGAATCGATATCCAAGTATATTTTATTTAATAAGAAGATTTTTAGTCATTTTGCGCTTTTGTCATTCTGCGCCCTTGACATTGTGCGGCTTTGGCATTATGCGCTTTTGATATTCTGCGCTTTTGACCTTTTGCACCCACTTGCTTGTCATTTTGCTCCGAAACGCTGGTCGGTCACTCCATACAGAAAACGCGTTTTGACAACCTACTTCTTTTTAAATAACAACTGAATGTCAACTACAAGTTAAACAATGACGCGCTATATAAAACACCCCCGAACACCCCAGTAGAGTCCTACGACGCGGTGGGTAAGTGCCCTTTCTGAACGGATTACCACTATTATTCAGAGACGGAGCCCCTCAGGCGTCGTCTCCTTCACGATGTTTTTCAATATCAACGCGCTAGGCCGTGGTCCGAGGCTCCCTTGAGCCGCCCCTAGACGCGTTGGTATATGACTTTTTTTGGGGTAGAGTCTTCCGCTCCCCCGCAAGTCCGGTGAAGCTTGATCCGTCGTACCTTTTCGACTCAAGCATAGATCAATAAAAAAAAAAAAACCACTATTATTTTCTTCTGTGCCACTGCTACCTATAGATATAGACCTTCACTAATACAACAATACTGGTTACTTCCCACAAGTCCGGTGAAGCTTGATACGTTGGTATTGCTAGACAAGGGTAGTTTAATATGTTTACATATGTGTGTACGCAGTTTCTAAGCATCGGCGTGGACCAGCTGTCGATAAACTCGACCTCGTTCCTGATCTCGTGCTGGATGGCGCAGCAGAAGAGCGTGCACTACAGCTTCCTGCCCTCCATCGCCAGGGTGGGGGGGGGCGTGTGGACCAACATGACTTGGACCAACGACAGCACTTACAGGTAAAACAAATCTATATAATAAAACTGTAGAGGGCGAAAATCTGTGCATAGAAAAAAAAGCTAAAAGCCGAGTCAGGGGGATGTAAGAAGTAATATAGATTATAATAATAAAAATAATAATATAGATCCAGATTTTTTTCAATTTTGTACGGGTTAATCTCCGAAACGGTTGGACCGATTAGAATTAAATTTTGCATGGTACCTTATTTCTCCGGTCAAGATGTTAAGTGTATACCGCGGTAAAATATCTTATTCCTCCGGGAAACTGTGCACGGAAAAGTAATAAACAACGCGGGCGTAGCTGCGGGCGGACAACTAGTCATAAATAATAAATAAATATGTGGGACATCTCACACACGGCCATCTAACCCCAAACTAGACGGAGCCTGTAACTACGGGTGTCAGATAGCTGATATACATACATATATAAAATAAATATACAACATCCAGACATCAGGCAAACACAAGTGCTCATCACACGAATGTTTGCCCTGGGAGGGATTCGAACCCGCGGTCTTGTGCTTCGTTGCCAGACGTACTACCAACTAGGCTACGAGGCCGACTACTTACTTACATACTTTGTTTTGTTAGATTCTCTAACTCTTAACGTTTATGTAAATAGACATTCTGAAACCTAAAATTTTAAATAACTCGATATTTGTTGTTTTAGATTTACGGATCTGGAACCTTTCACTAACTACAACGTGACATTCTACGTACAAAACGGCAGGTCCAAGCAGGTTTATGCGACATACAAATATGTGAATACTACTACTGGAGAAGGAGGTAAAGACTTTGTTTAAAGCCATCAGTTCATGCGTTCTTGTGAAAAAAACAGAATACATTACTGTACAGTTACTGTTTTCGAGAAGTTTCTTGAACTATTGAAAACCGTGGGAATGGCTACTTACATGGTTTAATCATTCGAAATTCGAAATGCAATAAAGAAGACAATTCCGACAATTAGCTCCATTGAAATTCTACAATATTACGAGATTTTTTCCCCCCAACGTCCTCACCCCATGTGCGCGGTAAGCACGACGTTCACAAACTCTAAAGCCCGACCATAAAATAAAAAAACCTCTTGTAAAATTTCAATGAAACTAATTTTATAGGAAAAATATTAAACCTTCACTCGAAAAAATACTAAATACGCACTAAAATATTTGTTTGGTATACTAAACATTAGCTAGGTTAACCAATTATTTTAAATATATGCCATTTTATAATGGAAAGCTTTGCCATAGACATAACAATATACGCTCCCAGAGCAGGTTTCTTTTATTTTTCTAGCTAAGCTTTAATGATATGTTCCGTTTGTTTAGTGCCGACCCCGCCGCGGCGCGTGGCGGTGCGCCAGCTGATCGGCAGCCGCGTGAGCGTGCTGTGGGACGCCCCCGAGAGCCCTCACGGCGTCATCCATTCCTACGCCATATTCTTCACGCCGCCCGCCCCGCCTCTCATCAAGGTGCCTATTTCTCTTTTATTTTTGTCTTATTACTCCATATAATTTTTTTACCTGATAATATCGTTTCGGACGGTTGGTTCCACCGCTAGGTTCCACTAGTGGGTCTACCTTGATTATCAAGATCTTATGGTCCCATTTTGGTAGTGGAACCGACAGAATTAGTTTTAGCTACCGTTTTTAGTACTAATAGCCTCACTAGTTATATTTTAGTTAAACCTTTGTGGCGAAAACTATATTTAAAAAATAACAGACTTATTGTCAAGCGGCTTAGTTAATATATACTACGTGTCTTTTTATTTCTCAATATCTATCTATTTATACTTAAAATACCTATAGGCACTGATCACGAATTGACTTTGATAAAAAACAACACAAATAACACTAAATTAAAAATAATAATAACCCCCGACACAAAACCGTTACATGATCCTTTCAACAACTAGAAAAGAGCTGATAATCTTCAAATGCCTGAAGATATTTTCTTGGATCATAGCTAAGAACACTCTCGATTGAGACACCTTGCAAACAAAAAACTAGATCAAAATCGGCGCATCTGTTTAGGAGCTACGATGCCACAGACAGACAGACAGACAGACAGACACGTCAAACTTATAACACCCCTCTTTTTCGTCGGGGGTAAAAGGTAATTTTTGCGCTGAACAATATTGGATTTCCGAGGGAAAAATAATAACAATTTGAGGATTATAGCTGATGGAATCAGGAGGAAAAGACTTAGGCTACTTTTTACCGACGGAAAATAGTATTGTAATGTTTGTTTGTTAAACACATTTTGATGTTGGTGTTTGTGTATGTGTATGCAGGTGGTGCCGGTGACGTGGACCCTCCCCCCCAACAAGTCCTACCAGGCGACTGTTCAAGGATTCTTTGAACCGAAAAAGACCTACAAGTTCTGGGTAAGTTGATTCGCTATAGTGCACCACCTAGCGTAAAATATTTGACTTCCGATTATCCATTAAGGACGCCATTTGCAATATGAGCATCTCATAAACGAGTGTTTTCATTTTAAGTATTGGATTTTAGAAGCATAACACGATTTTTTTTCTTGCCTGGCAAGCCCTATCGCCTCCTTCTATTTATGTATTATTGGTCAAGTTCTTATGTGTCACCAGACTTCTGGGTTTACGCAAAGCTCGTTATGATTGTGACTAACAACCCTTCTTGCCCAGATGACCGCCCGTAACGGCGCCTTTACGTCAGAATCATCTGAAATGTTGGAGCTGTATGTGTCACTCGTACCAGACTTCTTTTTGGGTTTACGACTTTACGCAAAGCTCGTTAAGATTGTGACTAACAACCCTTCTTGTCCAGATGACCGCTCAAAACGGCGCGTTCACGTCAGAATCATCTGAAGTGTTGGAGCTGGAGTTTGAGGACATCGGCGACGTGGACGACCTGTCCAACGTGAGCATGGCGCGGCTTAACGACACGGCCGTGCGGCTCGAGTGGCACGCGCTGCGGGGCGTGGCCGGCTACCTGCTGGCCGTGCAGCCGCCCGCCGGCTGGGACGCGCCGCACGCCCTGCTCAACATCACCGACACCAACGTCACCAGTCAGTACCACACACACCACACACACCACACACACGCGCTGCGGGGCGTGGCCGGCTACCTGCTGGCCGTGCAGCCGCCCGCCGGCTGGGACGCGCCGCACGCCCTGCTCAACATCACCGACACCAACGTCACCAGTCAGTACCACACACACCACACACACCACACACACGCGCTGCGGGGCGTGGCCGGCTACCTGCTGGCCGTGCAGCCGCCCGCCGGCTGGGACGCGCCGCACGCCCTGCTCAACATCACCGACACCAACGTCACCAGTCAGTACCACACACACCACACACACCACACACACGCGCTGCGGGGCGTGGCCGGCTACCTGCTGGCCGTGCAGCCGCCCGCCGGCTGGGACGCGCCGCACGCCCTGCTCAACATCACCGACACCAACGTCACCAGTCAGTACCACACACACCACACACACCACACACACGCGCTGCGGGGCGTGGCCGGCTACCTGCTGGCCGTGCAGCCGCCCGCCGGCTGGGACGCGCCGCACGCCCTGCTCAACATCACCGACACCAACGTCACCAGTCAGTACCACACACACCACACACACCACACACACGCGCTGCGGGGCGTGGCCGGCTACCTGCTGGCCGTGCAGCCGCCCGCCGGCTGGGACGCGCCGCACGCCCTGCTCAACATCACCGACACCAACGTCACCAGTCAGTACCACACACACCACACACACCACACACACGCGCTGCGGGGCGTGGCCGGCTACCTGCTGGCCGTGCAGCCGCCCGCCGGCTGGGACGCGCCGCACGCCCTGCTCAACATCACCGACACCAACGTCACCAGTCAGTACCACACACACCACACACACCACACACACGCGCTGCGGGGCGTGGCCGGCTACCTGCTGGCCGTGCAGCCGCCCGCCGGCTGGGACGCGCCGCACGCCCTGCTCAACATCACCGACACCAACGTCACCAGTCAGTACCACACACACCACACACACCACACACACGCGCTGCGGGGCGTGGCCGGCTACCTGCTGGCCGTGCAGCCGCCCGCCGGCTGGGACGCGCCGCACGCCCTGCTCAACATCACCGACACCAACGTCACCAGTCAGTACCACACACACCACACACACCACACACACGCGCTGCGGGGCGTGGCCGGCTACCTGCTGGCCGTGCAGCCGCCCGCCGGCTGGGACGCGCCGCACGCCCTGCTCAACATCACCGACACCAACGTCACCAGTCAGTACCACACACACCACACACACCACACACACGCGCTGCGGGGCGTGGCCGGCTACCTGCTGGCCGTGCAGCCGCCCGCCGGCTGGGACGCGCCGCACGCCCTGCTCAACATCACCGACACCAACGTCACCAGTCAGTACCACACACACCACACACACCACACACACGCGCTGCGGGGCGTGGCCGGCTACCTGCTGGCCGTGCAGCCGCCCGCCGGCTGGGACGCGCCGCACGCCCTGCTCAACATCACCGACACCAACGTCACCAGTCAGTACCACACACACCACACACACCACACACACGCGCTGCGGGGCGTGGCCGGCTACCTGCTGGCCGTGCAGCCGCCCGCCGGCTGGGACGCGCCGCACGCCCTGCTCAACATCACCGACACCAACGTCACCAGTCAGTACCACACACACCACACACACCACCTCTCTCTCTCCGGGGTCGGTCCCTCATGTCTGAGGATCGTGGTCAGCATCAGGGTTCAGTCTGGAGAGGATGACTTCCCTCCACCGGTTCCTGTCCAGCGCGTCTCTTACGACCGTGTAGAACTTGGAAGACGACGAGTCTTTCACTTGATCGGTCCATCTGGTTGGTGAACGACCGCGTGATCGTTTACCTTCGGTGTTCCCAACTACGATCAGTTTTTCCAGATTCTCGTCGTCTCTGCGCATAGTGGGGCCAAAATATGACACACACACCACCACACGATACCAAACTGTAGTCCCTACAGCAGGCTTACTACGTAAGAAGCGACAGGCTCGAGATGCTGTCAAACACGACATTAGAGCCATAGTAGTTCTGTCAATATGTCGCGTTAAACAGCTTCTCGAGCCTGTCGCTTCTTACGTAATTAACCTACTGAAGATTCACTTGGCGACATCATTCTAATAAATATAAGTCCACAGAGAATCTGATGGCAAATAAAATTAAAAAAATAGCGATTTTCATATGGAAACAAAAAAAGTCTAACTATAATTTCAAGAAATCGTTTTTGGATTGGCTTCAAATTTCAAAAAGTGGTGTAAATGTCAAAGAAACCTTGCTAGCGTCAATTTATTTTTTCCCTTTTTGCCATCAGTACCCCTACCATGAGTTGCTAACGTAACTTACGCGCTCGATATCGACTACGTAAACGTGCATTTAGTATGGAGAAATTTTACTTCAGATAACTGTCAATAGATGGCGTAGTTTTAATTCCATACTAAATGCACGTTTACGTAGTCGATATCGAGCGCGTAAGTTACGTTAGCAACTCATGGTAGGGGTACAGATTCTAGTAGACCTATAGCAACCCTGGCCCCGTTACAATGAAGTGCAATTATTATTCACTAGTGACCCGCCCCGGCTCCGCACGGGAAAATGGTTATTGTGGGTTATCCTTAAGCATATTATGCATGTATTATACATATAAACCTTCCTCTTGAATCACTCTATCTATTAAAAAAAACCGCATCAAAATCTGTTGCGTAGTTTTAAAGATTTAAGCGTACAAAGGGAGGGACATAGGGACAGAAAAAGCGACTTTGTTTTATACTATGTAGTGATTTCGCATAGCACTAGCTAAAAACACGTTGAGAGCGTCGGTTGCCAAGTGGCTAGGCCCGTTAACTTCCATTCCGAAGTTCGCGAGTTCAAACCTCGGCACGTACCAATGTGTTTTCGATTTTCGAATTTATACGTATGTTAATTCGACGCTCTTACGGTAAAGGAAAACATCGTGAGGAAACCTGCACACACCTGCGAAGTAAATCAAAGGTTTGTGTGAAGTTGACCAACCCGCACTGGGCCAGCGTGGTCGACTAAGGGGCCTATTCACCGTGGTATCAGGGTAGGCTCGAGCCCCTCGATGTGGATGTATATATGAGCTGTTAACTACGAACGATAGCTAAAAACACAAAGTTGCCCTTTCTATCGCTTATCGCCCCGATTCGACGAAGATTATAGCAGGAGAAACTGAAAACGGTTTTTCAAATCACAGTTATAATTAATTATTATTGCGTAGAAGACAAAATTTATTTTGAGGTCGCTTACTGTGATAAGACAGTCTTTGGGCACATTTTAGTTGTAAGGTTTAAAAAACTTACTTACGCTTCATTACAACTTTTTAACACTTGTTATTTTTTTACAGTAACCGACTTACCTACTGGCGTCCAAACCTATGTCGACATAATCGCGTACAAAAACGATATATTTGGCAATCCATTCACCATACCCCTTCCAATAGTGGGAGAAAAGGACGAAACATTGAACGTCACGGCGGAACTCATTAAAGAGAAAAGGACGTCTGTACGCGTGACGTGGTCGCCTCCCAAAGGAGACAAATACAAGGGCAAGGAACTGGTGTACGTGGTGCACTACAACCACGTCAGAGGCAGCCTCACCAACCAGGGAATAGCGCATCGTAAGTACCCCACTACACTACACTACACGACACTACACCACACTACACTACACGACACTACGCTACACCACACTACAGTACGACATACTTTATATTGAACACCACAAATACTAACAACAGTAGCAAAAGTGCACAAATGGTCGGCTCTATTGCTAAGCTATTTCCATCAGGCAACCAGTTTAAAAAATATATTTCACCACACATTACACTTATAAATCCCTACCTTCATATTATAAATGCGAAAGTTACTCTTGTCTATCTGTTTGTTACTGTTTAACGCAGAACAGAACCATTAAACCGATTTTGATGAAACTTGGTACAGAAATAATCGTCTATACCTATGTCTAAATAGAATATATCGTGAGGAAGGACGTTCGCTGTTTTTTACCGCTGGAAAATACTTTATTTCCACGGAAAAAACTGATAATATTATGAACTAACCACAAGAAAAATCGCATCAGCTTTATCTACTACACAATTTAAAAAAATCATCATAGCTCGCATTTTAATACTCCCAGCCTGGTAGGTGCAGTCAAGAGCAAGACAAACCAAATCCGTATACATCACTACATAGTATAAAATAAAGTCGCTTTCTCCGTCCCTATGTCCCTATGTCCCTATGTCCCTATGTCCCTTTGTACGCTTAAATCTTTAAAACTACGCAACGGATTTTGATGCGGTTTTTTTTAATAGATAGAGTGATTCAAGAGGAAGGTTTATATGTATAATACATGCATAATATACTGAAGGATAACCCACAATAACCATTTTCCCGTGCGGAGCCGGGGCGGGTCGCTAGTTGAACATAAACCCAAGCCATAGTAACGTGCCGTACCCGGGGATATTTCTACACTAAGAATGTTACTTTCCTTTGAGGCTGGCCAGTCAGTCGGATTGGACTTAACCGTACTAACCCGGCCGATCCCGTCTAGAACGAAAAAGAGAGAATATTCCCGGGAACGCTGGAAATTTTCCGGGAACGGCACATCACTAATCATAAGCACATAGACTTTGGCTATTGAAAGTAGGCAATGACAAAACGCGGCAAATTTGAAAAAAATCATCGCGGCAACCCCGATTCTATAGATTTACCTAATTAGATACTTTTTTTCTATGTAACTTTGTTGCCAGTACAATGTTTTCCAATTTCTTCGATTGTCTACTTTCAATAGCCAAACTCTAATAAGTATTTAAGTAACTCTAAAGCCTCGGTCACACACAGCAATTCTTCTTCTTCAGCAGCATTCTTTCGCCCACCGTTGGGCATATGCCTCTCCAGAGCACCTCCATGCGGCACGATCCTCCGTATTTCTGGGCCACAGACTGCCCGCATGGCTTCTCAGGTCGTCTGACCATCTGGCTGGCGGTCTGCCCACTCTTAGCGATTAGTCGCTGTGAATTGGTACTCGCAGCGCGAACTCGCTCAGTGTGACAGGGCTATTCGCTGCGAATTCCGTACTGATCGTGTTCATTTTTAGTCGCAGCGAATGTAATCGCAGCAACTGTTTGCTAAATGTGACCGAGGCTTAAAAAACTAAAACAGCTTTTCCGTCGTGAAAAAATATGATTTAACACGCACACAATTGTCGTAAAAATATACACGTGGCCCCCCAGAGCAGGTTTTTTATTTGTTTGATCTATAACGCCCGTGTCGTGTGCAGCCGACAAGCTGGTGACGAAGGAGACGTCGGTGTCGATCGACGGGCTGCACGCGTGCGAGAGCTACCTGTTCGAGGTGGGGCTGCGCAGCGGACCCCTGTCCAAACCCGTCGAGATCATGACCAGGGAAAGCGCCAAGTAAGCACCACCTAGCTATATACACACCACACAATAACAAATACAAGATACACTTAGCGACATATTCAATATTATTTTATCTACACTCATGTCGTAAATCCTTGAGAAACGCTAAGCAAATGATATACCTTTCGATGGAGCCGTGACTAAGGATCCATACAAATTTCATTTCGTTATCGCAAAGTTGTAACAAAATGAAGTTTTTTTTTTTTTATTTTTACGCAGATGCTTGCTATTTGAGCACACTAGCGTGTTTCGGAACGCAACCTTGGCGGCGCGCATGCGCGGTGCGATATTACTGCAAATTTATTTTCGCGCCATTAACGTTTGTTTAATAATTGTACCATACAAAATGTCAATAATTATTACAATAAACAATGATTACTTTATTTTGGCTTTAATTTAAATTTGTTGTATGAGTGTAGATAAACTATTGTATGCAACTGTACATAATTAGTATTTAACAGTTGCATAAATAGCTAATTTTTTATTAATAGTCTTCCTTTAGAACATTTAATGACGTCATATAAGACGCTAAAAAGCTTAATATTACAATTTACTAAATAGCATCATGTTTGGCTTAAAATAATTCAAATTTGGCATAAACATAATTCAAATATATAGCAACCTTAGCTATTTTATAATAAAGTGCAATTCAGATCGCACGGCAATAGGTAAAAACATGAAGTTGCTGCGTCCCTTTCTATCGCATTTCGAGCCGATTCGCGTCTCTCTACAACACGTATATTCCCTATCTAAACCCTCCCCCCGGGTTGGTGCATCGGCCGATCATACCTAAATTTTCAGTTTTGCCGATTTTGCAAAATATGTGAGACACTTTTGCCGACAGGCATCAAGCGAATCATTATGTCTGGATCACGCAGACGGAAGTCTGCTTTGCCTGCCCCTTCCGAAAGGGGCGTGATTATATGACTCAATGAGTATACATGAATTTTTAATTTAAAAGTAAGAATTTGAATCACCATTGCATAACCGAACATAAGACCTTTGAAAAATTCTGGTTCTACGAGTTAAAAATGATTTAAAGAGGTGGGTTCGAAACAGAGAGAGAGACAGATAGATTAGCGTATAAAATTATCTTTATTATAGCTATGATAACTTTTGTAACATTTTTACTTCTACTTGAATCAACACAACTTCAAGAACTTTGTTTTTTTTTTTGTTACAGAGCTCCGGTGAAAAGGCTTGAAGCTAAATTCGTGAACGATACGTCTCAAATCAAAGTAGATTGGGACGCTAATTGTGATGTTATTCGGGAGCCGGTCGGTTACAGAGTAAGTCTTGGTATTTAGTTTATAGAGGGGAATATTTACAATATATATTTTTACTAATATTAGATTTTTCTTTCTTACTACTGTTACATAAAATTTGTTAAATTAACGTTAAAAGCAATAAATTGTCATTGTAAATATGCTACACATATGTATGTAAATCTGTGACCCAAAGACGGATGTGTAACACTTGTACCAGATTTTATCATTACCACTTTAAACAGTTTTTTTTTACCAATAATTAGCAAGTTATTTAACGTTTAAGGTGAAAATTTAACATTCCTTCTTATCTTGGAAACTACTGGGCCTTTTGAAAAAATTAATAAAACTAAAGACATATTTTAAACCATTTAAACCATTTATTTCACCACACATTACACATTTACAAGTTATATTATATTATTATTATTATTATTTTCACCAAGTCCGTCTTTAGGTCACGGATTTATTGCGTGCACCAAAAAATCTAAATCAGTCCAGTTGTTTCCGCTGATGAACAGAACCCTCTGGACGCGAGTTCAGCTCGCACTAGACCAGTTTTTAATTTAATGTATTTAACTTAGCTCCTTTTATCCTTCCAATCAGTCTAGTAATTGATTGTTCATATCAGGCACAATAGGTTATTGTAATATTTCCCTTGATCAGCAATTTGGTAATTGTTTCCAGTTGGAGGTTATGGAAGAGACGAGGAAGAAGGCCAGCGTATACGAGCTGAACCCCACCATCAACACGACGCTCTCACACGTGTTCGAGAACGTGCCGGCGGGCGGCAGATACAACATCTGCGTCAATGTAACTCAACTTTTTATCTTAGTTTTTTTCGGCTTTCATTGTTGTTGTTATCGTTGAAAACCTCAAATCTAGTTAAGAGAAGTCATGTATGTCACTTCATGTTATATTTATAGAAAAGGTTAATTGGAGTAAGAGATAGATAGATTGGCTTATTAATATTGTACGTACATATACCAGTAATTTTTCAGTTGATTTTGTTAATGCTATCATAATTTGGTATATTATTAGAAAACTAGTTCAGATATTTAGATGATTTCCACGCATATTCCCTATTAAGCCGCGTATCCACTAGGTAACAATTGACGCTCGACATATTGTATGTACAGCAACATTGCACAACAGTGCGTGACGTTGCTAGCTGGCGCGCAACATGTTGACAACTGACGTAGTATAGATGCGTGTCTAGAACTTTTGTTTAAAAACGTGTCTAGACAGACAACGTTGTTAAACAAAAGTTCTGCACTACCTTTAAACATGTTCACCAAATGTTGCCTAGTGGAAACGAGAGGTTAGGTTAACGGTCAACGAGAGGTTAGAATGAGAATAAAATACACCGCTCTCTCTTGCGCATAACTGCGTCCCTTTCGCGTCTTCTGTTGCCAGTGAAATAGGTGCCTTAACATGTTAGCGTGTTAAAAACACGAAAACACGGAGCTGTGGACCCGGCTTTAGGGTGTCGTAATTTGTTTAGGATGTTGTGATGATGGTGTTGTGATGTCGGTTTGTGTTTCCCCAGGCGGGCGTCCCCATGGCGGCGGTGTCGTGCGTGGGCGTGCACGGGCGGCCGCTGCCGGCGCCGCGCGGGGTCGTGGCGTGGCAGGCGCCCTCCGGACACGTCATGGTCAGCTGGGAACACGTCGACGGCCGCGACCTGCCACAGTCTGTACCACACGCTACATTCACCTACACGCTACACACACACACACACACGCTAACGAAATTGCTACTCTGTTAACATAAAGCCCGACCAAAGAAACAAGAAACCTCGCCATATTGCGGAATTTTAATGGAACTAATTTTATAAGGGAAATTGTTGCCATAGTAGCAGTACCAAAGCAGGTTTCTTATTTATTTGGTCAGACTTTACAAGGGAACATGATTAAAAAAAAATTTTTTCGTTCTTTATATTATGTAATTTAAAAAAAATCGACTTGACAAGTTAAAACCTTATTTTATTTATTTTATTTTATTACCTAGACTGGCTCTCGTCTCCCTGTTCGAAGAACCCGCCGAATATTTTTTTTTATCTGTTGTTTTCGTGACACATGTGTATCATCCATCATCATCATTAAAAGCTCATATATGTCCCCACCGAGGAGTGAAATCAGGGTGAATAGGCCTTAGTCGACCACGCTGGTCCAGTTGTAGTGTAGGTACAAAGGTATGTCCTACTTAACCATATTAGGAAAATGATAAGATAAATGAATTAATATTTTATTACATAAACATAGAATATCAGATGACCATAACGGTACCTTATATGGAATAACTTAGTTAAGATGTGTATAATAACAATGTATTAAATATCAATGTAACTTAATATTATTCTAGATATGGTAAATGTCAGGGTTAAAGCATGTAGTTCAACGACACGAAAATTTAATATATAAACCCTTTATTTTACTTAATAAATGTTCAGTCTATTACCAACCACGGTCGTGTTATTTCATCCTCCCTACTCCGCACACTTCATGGCGACCCTGCCAGTCCACTGTCTTTAGACAGTGCTGGGACAAATGGTTCCGAGCCAATGTTGCTGCGTTGAGTAAAAATAAAAATCCGTTCCCGACCCGACCCGACCCGACCCGAGAAACCGTCTAACGTACGCGGCGCGCGGCTCGAAATAATCTGCTTTGGTTCTAAAGTTAATAACCCGAATAATTATCGAGTAATGGGAGGATATACTTCGAAAAATGAGGACGTTAAAGAAGAAATCATAATAGCTCAGAATGGAGCAGGAAATGTAGCTAGCGCAAACCAAGACCACACAGAACTAACACAGAGCTACATGATAGCGGCATTGCTGGTGATGGTATCCCTCCTCTTCATATACTTCGTCTGGAGAAAGTACCAGGAGTATTTAACCAAGAAAATCGAGCGTCAAGCAGTAGCGGCAGTGATGAGAAAACACCCCGTGTAACGTGCGTCATCGACCGAGGTACAAGAAAACGATGAAGGTATTTAAGAATATTTTAATTTTATTTTAATTGTGTATTTCTTAACTTGTGTGTTTTAAAATTATAAATGTTATTATTATAGTGTCACGTTATGATAGTTAAAATTTGTTATGACGGAATTAATACAATTGTATGAACAGTTTAAACAACAACAAGAAGATATAAGAAAATTAGGTCCCAAGCGTAGGAAAGAAAAAATAGGAGAAAATAAGTTAGAACAAGTACAGTTGTTACTTAAAGATTTTGAAGAATTAAAAGTAAAATATAGCAGTAAGTTAGAAAAATCAGAAATATCAACAAAAGAAGTTGAAATAATAAACTCTTATTGTTTAAAGATAGAAGAAATATATAACAAAATACAGCAGTATTACGTAGTTACTGAAGAAGAAGAAAAAATGGCTTCTAAAGATAATTTTGATTTAAAAACGGCGGTATCATTATTACCGACCATGGACGGCTCAGAAACCGTCACAAAGCAATTAATAGATGCTATAGAGTTATACTCTACAATGATTAAAGACACGGATTTACCATTATTAATTAATTTTGTAATGAAAACCAGGTTATCCCAAAGTGCGAAGCTCAGATTAATGGGTAATTACAATAATGTAACGCAATTGGTTGATGAAATGAAGACACACCTACTGACTAGGAAATCATATACGGCAATACAAAACAAGTTAATGATGACTAGACAGGGACATAGGTCAATTGAACAATTTGGACAGGAAATTGAGGATCTTTTTAAAAACTCAACAATTGCACAAGCAAATAATGATTCAGAAGCTTTTAAAGTATTAAAACCAATAAATGAAAAAACAGCCATTAGCAAATTTTGTGAAGGTTTGCAAAATACTAGAACAAGTACAATTGTATCAGCGCGAAATTACCAATTTTTAAAAGACGCGATACAAGGTGCAGAAGATGAAGAATTAACAACAACTTCATCATTAAACCCAGGTCATGTATTTTATACTCGTCATAGGAGTTATAGGAAGCCTTTTAGAGGTAGCTTTAACAAAAACATGAGTTCACAATACCAAAATAAATATATGAATTCAAGAAACGATCAAAATAAAACACAGAATAACTATAATAAAACAAATAAAAGAAATTTCGGAAAAAGTAATTCATTTTATAATAAAAGACGACATCATGTAAATGCAATTGTGCCAGAAAACCCAAGTGAGGAAAACAATGACATGTTAGAATTTTTTCGTGACTCACAACTACGTTCTATCCTATAATCATATGAATTCAGTTCAATTTACAATAAACGGCAAAACATACACATGGCTAATAGATACTGGAGCATCGCTCAGTGCAGTAAGACGAGACGTTGCATTGTCAGCAAACGAGTACATTACACCGAAAGTCACGCGTATTAATGGAATAGGAGGAAGAGTTAAGTCTTACGGTACAGTTGATTTAAATTTAAAAAATAAAACAAAAGCTTCATTTAATCACACTTTTCATGTTTTTACGGAATTACCAATAAATTTAGATGGAATTATTGGACAAGACTTTTTAACGAAATATAAATGCGTAATCAATTTTGAAACGGAAACAATCACTTTAAATAAAAACAATCAAACATATGACATTCCTTTAAATTTAACAACAAAAGGTAACAAAAACATATACTCAAAACAAATAAAGTTACCTGCAAGAAGTGAAACCATAGTAAAAATTCACACAAATTATAAAGAAGATTGTGTTGTTTTGGCAAGCGAATTAGGAAATGGAATTTTCGTAGCAAATACAGTTACTAAAAACAATAATGGACAAATAGCAGTAAAAGTATTAAATACGCGTAGTGAAGATATAATTTTAAACAATTTTACACCACAAATAACATCAATAGATAATTATGATTGTTTTAGTTTTGAAGAATGCGAAACAAATGCAGCTAGAGTTAAAAAATTGTTTTCACTACTTAAACTAAACAATTTAAATGTAGAAGAAAAAAATACAATAGCTAATATTTGTGCAAAGTATGCAGATATATTTTATTTACCAGGTGATAAAATGACAACAACTAACTTGTATGAACAAAAGATACGTTTAAAACCACAGGTATCTCCGGTATATAGTAAACCATATCGATTACCACATTCACAAAAATCGGAAATAAAAAAAGCAAATAAAGCAAATGTTAGATAATGATATCATAGAAGAGTCCCAATCGGAATGGGCAAGTCCACTATTACTAGTCCCAAAGAAGCCAGATTCAAATGGAGAAAAGAAATGGAGATTAGTAGTAGACTATAGGAAAGTAAACGAGATGATTGAAAACGATAAATTCCCTTTGCCAAATATAACGGAAATATTAGATTCGTTAACCGGTGCTATGTATTTCAGTACTTTAGATTTAAATCAAGGTTATTATCAAATCAAACTTGATCCAGAGAGTAGGAAATATACAGCATTTATTACAGATAAGCATTATCAAATGAAACGATTGCCAATGGGATTAAAGACTAGTCCAAATGCATTCAGTAGAGCAATGACAATAGCTATGTCAGGTCTAAATTATTTACAATGTATAGTATATTTGGATGATATAATAGTAATGGGAAGAAGTTTGAACCAACATAATAAAAATTTAACGGATGTTTTTCAGAGATTAAGAAAGGTAAATTTTAAATTAAATCCACTAAAGTGTAACTTTTTGCAAAAGGAAATTTTGTATTTAGGGCATGTAGTAACCTCTCAAGGAATAAAACCAGATCCGAAAAAGATTACAGTAGTACAAAACTTTCCCGTACCACAAAACGTTGACGAAGTCAGACGTTTTGTTGCTTTTGTCAATTATTATAGAAAATTTATGCCACATTTTTCAGAAATTGCTTATCCTTTAAATAACTTATTAAAAAGAAATGTAGATTTTAATTGGTCAAAACATTGTGAAAAGGCATTCGAGCGGCTAAAGAAAGCAATAAGTAGCCCACCTTTACTACAGTACCCAGACTTCTCAAATGACAATGAGTTCATTCTACACACGGATGCGTCAGGCATAGCATTAGGATGTGTTTTATCGAATAAGAACGGTAAGCCAGTCGCGTATGCAAGTCGACCTTTAAATAGTGCAGAAAAGAATTATCCAACTATAGAAAAGGAACTTTTAGCCATAGTATGGGCAGTAAAACATTTTAGACCATATTTGTATGGGCGAAAATTCAGAATTAAAACAGATCATCGTCCATTAATTTATTTGTTTAACATGAACAACCCATCAAGTCGATTAACTAAGTTTCGTTTGTGTCTAGAAGAGTACGATTTCACGGTAGAGTATTTGAAAGGAAAAGATAATGCAGCTGCAGACGCGTTATCTAGAATAGAAATTACTAGTGAACAACTAAAACAAATGTCAGACCAGGTACTCGCAGTTATGACAAGAGCACAAAAGAAACGAAAAGAAAGTGAAGAACTAGAAAACAGTTCGGTTGATAGTGATTCCGACTATAATTGGAATGGCCATCCAAGAGTAGTAGGTATACTTAAAAAACCGAAAGATTTACCGGAATTGAGTTTCAATGAACAGGACTATTACAAAATATTAAAGCAACCAGATTGTGTTGCTAGTCAAAATAATATCATCATTTACTCGCCATCCTTGTTAACATTGTGTCTCAAACCTAATACTCGATCGTGTACGAAACGAGATTTCCTCGCGAGAGAATTAGATATTTTTTGCAAGACACAACAAATAAAAGAGGTATGCATACTACATAATGATGACACCGCATATATTATTGAGAAGCTAGCACAATTTATTACTCAATGTAATTCCGGGTCCGGACCCCGTTTGTGTATAATTAAAGGTGTCAGAAGGATAGATAACAAAGATGATAGACGAGTAATATTAAATGATTATCATTTATTACCAACTAGTGGCCATGCAGGTATTAGAAGAATGACAAATAATATGAAACGTCATTACTATTGGCCAGGAATGTATAAGGATATTATAAACTTCGTAAAATGTTGCAATAAGTGTCAAAAACAGAAATTTCATAAATATGTTAAGCAACCACTTTGTATTACTAGTACGGCAACATCTGCTTTCGAGAAAATATTTTTGGATTTAGTAGGTCCATTAACAAAAGATGCGAATGATTATAGTTATATATTAACTTTACAATGTGAGCTAACAAAGTTTGTAGAAGCATATCCAATACCAAATAAGGAAACAACAACAGTAGCACGAGCATTAGTAGACAATTTTATATTGCGTTATGGAATTCCTCAAGAGATAGGTACAGATAGGGGAAGTGAATTTATCTCATCAACCATGCGCGAAATGTGTAGTATATTAAAAATAAAACAATTGCAATCAACCGCTTACCATCATGAAAGTCTTGGAGCTTTAGAAAATTCTCATAAGTCATTAGGAGCTTATTTAAGGATTCAAACAGATAATCAGGCTTACAAATGGTCAGATTGGTTGCAATATTGGTGTTTTTCATATAATACAACAGTGCATTCAGCAACGCAATATACACCATATGAATTAGTGTTTGGAAAATTATGTAATATACCAAGTAATATAGTAAAGCAAGTAGAGCCAATATATAATTATGAATCATATCCAAAGGAATTAAAGTATAGATTACAAAAATCCCAAGAGGATGCAAGGAATAACCTTATCAAATCAAAAATCGAAAGGAAAAATAAATATGACTTAAATATGAATCCAATTAATTATAAAATAGGAGATTTAATTTTAATTAAAAAAGAAAACAGAGAAAAAATGGATCCTGTATATACGGGACCATATACTGTGCTCAAGGATTTGGGCATGAATGTAAAAATATTACATTCAGGTAAAGAAAATATAATTCATAAAAATAGAACTAAGAAATACATATATTAACCAAATAAATAAGTTAACAAAAAGACATTGTATCGTCAAAATTTAGAAATGTAAGTGAAAATTGTATTACTGAACAGCATATTATGTAATAATAATAATATTGATTTTTACTAAATAGTACATAGTTTGTATTTTAAGCCAAAAATTTTTTAATAAATTTTTGTCTCAAAAAAAAGGGGGAAGGTGTAGTGTAGGTACAAAGGTATGTCCTACTTAACCATATTAGGAAAATGATAAGATAAATGAATTAATATTTTATTACATAAACATTGAATATCAGATTACCGTAACGGTGCCTTATATGGAGTGACCTAGTTAAGATGTTTATAAAAACAAATGTATTGAATATCATAGTAACTTGATATAATTTTAGATATGAAAACATAGAATATCAGATGACCATAACGGTACCTTATATGGAATAACTTAGTTAAGATGTGTATAATAACAATGTATTAAATATCAATGTAACTTAATATTATTCTAGATATGGTAAATGTCAGGGTTAAAGCATGTAGTTCAACGACACGAAAATTTAATATATAAACCCTTTATTTTACTTAATAAATGTTCAGTCTATTACCAACCACGGTCGTGTTATTTCATCCTCCCTACTCCGCACACTTCACAGTGTAGGTTGGTCAACTTCACACGCAACCCTTGAATTACTTCGCAAGTGTATGCAGGTTTCCTCACGATGTTTTCCTTCACCATAAGACCGTCGAATAATGTACAGAAGCCAGCACATGCGGCTGGACATTCGCACTACGAAATTCACCCCTACCCCTACGGAATACAGGCGCTCTCAAGGTCAACATGTCCAGCCGCATGTGCTGGTTACTGTACATATGAATTCGAAAATCGAAAACACATTGGTACGCGCCGAGGTTCGAACCCGCGAACTTCCGATTGGAAGTCAACGGCCTTAGCCACTTGGCCACCGATGCTCTTACACACATGTGTATAACAAAACCTGTTAAATGTAAAAATATATATTGTTTGACGTCGACTACTTTGTTCCAGACATTCATATGAAGTAATAGTCTCGGATAAAGAAATACCCGAAGACATAGTTCATCCAACGGCCGATATGAAGACGGCGATAGCGGAGACATCGCCCTTGCTGATGACGTCACTATCTGCCGTCCCGCTCTACGTGAGCGTGCGCTTGGTCACTAAGGATGGATATTACAGCGACATCAGCGAAGTGCAGAGCTTGGTAATGAAGGGTGAGTTGATTATTGTTTGTTTATGTCTAGAGTTTTATAATCCAACTATTATTATTCAATAGGTAATTTTATTCTTTAAGACGCTTGAGAGAGTATTGTTTGTTTGTTAAGAAAGAAAGAAGGAATAACAATTTATTCTACTAATACCGAATTCCTATTATTGGCTTAGTAGTTATTTATTTATTTTGTGTTTTATTTTTAATTAGTTGTAGGTACTTTAATAACGTAAACGAAAATATGATACTATACATACACACAAAATTGCACGTAAATACTAAAGTAAACATTTCGTATTATGTGTTGTATATATCACCGTGTGCAGTATGGCACAACAGCGAAAAGGTTCAGCGTGTGTCTATTCTATCTCATAAAGATATGCACTGTTTTTGAGCCGCATGTATTTTCATTTGTTTTTATATTAATTTGTTTATTTATATTTTAGGGATAGAAGATGAAGAAAGCGAGACGGTAGGCGCGGCGATGTGGTGGGGCGCAGGCGCGGCCGTGGCGGTGGGGCTGGGCGCTGGGCGGCGCGCTGCTGCACCTCGCCCTCCGCCACCGCCGCCTCGCGCGCTCCTTCCTGCGCTTCACCGCGCACACGCCGCGCTACGACACGCGCCGCGGGCAGGCCACGCTCGGCGACCACGGTAACTACACACACACCACACACTCACACTCACACCGCCGCCTCGCGCGCTCCTTCCTGCGCTTCACCGCGCACACGCCGCGCTACGACACGCGCCGCGGGCAGGCCACGCTCGGCGACCACGGTAACTACACACACACCACACACTCACACTCACACCGCCGCCTCGCGCGCTCCTTCCTGCGCTTCACCGCGCACACGCCGCGCTACGACACGCGCCGCGGGCAGGCCACGCTCGGCGACCACGGTAACTACACACACACCACACACTCACACTCACACCGCCGCCTCGCGCGCTCCTTCCTGCGCTTCACCGCGCACACGCCGCGCTACGACACGCGCCGCGGGCAGGCCACGCTCGGCGACCACGGTAACTACACACACACCACACACTCACACTCACACCGCCGCCTCGCGCGCTCCTTCCTGCGCTTCACCGCGCACACGCCGCGCTACGACACGCGCCGCGGGCAGGCCACGCTCGGCGACCACGGTAACTACACACACACCACACACTCACACTCACACCGCCGCCTCGCGCGCTCCTTCCTGCGCTTCACCGCGCACACGCCGCGCTACGACACGCGCCGCGGGCAGGCCACGCTCGGCGACCACGGTAACTACACACACACCACACACTCACACTCACACCGCCGCCTCGCGCGCTCCTTCCTGCGCTTCACCGCGCACACGCCGCGCTACGACACGCGCCGCGGGCAGGCCACGCTCGGCGACCACGGTAACTACACACACACCACACACTCACACTCACACCGCCGCCTCGCGCGCTCCTTCCTGCGCTTCACCGCGCACACGCCGCGCTACGACACGCGCCGCGGGCAGGCCACGCTCGGCGACCACGGTAACTACACACACACCACACACTCACACTCACACCGCCGCCTCGCGCGCTCCTTCCTGCGCTTCACCGCGCACACGCCGCGCTACGACACGCGCCGCGGGCAGGCCACGCTCGGCGACCACGGTAACTACACACACACCACACACTCACACTCACACCGCCGCCTCGCGCGCTCCTTCCTGCGCTTCACCGCGCACACGCCGCGCTACGACACGCGCCGCGGGCAGGCCACGCTCGGCGACCACGGTAACTACACACACACCACACACTCACACTCACACCGCCGCCTCGCGCGCTCCTTCCTGCGCTTCACTGCACACACGCGCGAGGACAGGCCTCACTTGGCGACCACGGTGACATGCCATCGTTCGTTCGTTAACAGCTCATATAATATGTCCCCACCCAGGGGCTCGAGCATGGGCATGCCATAGTGATCAATATACCAAATAAGAATTCCAGGGTAGCCGCTAAAATCTCTTATTATAAGTAATAGACCCTAATGGTAAAATGTGCACCTATGGTTATATAATGTGCACACTCTTGTATATTATTCGATTTAGGTCACTTTTGAGGAAATATAGCCGTCTGATTGTTATTTGTATGAATATGCTTGTGTTTAGATGATGACGACGTGCCGCCCATCCACGGCTTCTCGGACGACGAGCCTCTGGTGATCGCGTGAGCCGCACATGTGATGTAAACGAGATCTTGTCATTTACTAGTATTCTATAGTCTGTCTACTACACCTATACCTACAGAAATCTAAAAATAGTTCTCAAAAAAGAAATTGTGTTATTAAAATTTTCTGTGTCACAGTCAATCCGGTTTTAGTTACTTTTTATTATTAGCGTTCGAAGTTTTTTTAAGGACTATTTTTACTTGGCCATCTTTAGTTTTGTAATAGTTCATAGTTGGCATTTTTTGATACATCCTTTATCTACACTCATATCGTAATATTAAAATTTTAATTTAAAAGTGAACACAAAAGTTCCTACCTGAAAACATAGCCAAGTAAAGTGTATTCATGTATTGGAGGTCATATAATGTGAACAAACATGACGGTAGTCGTGAATTCTAGTGATATGGTAATTAATAACTGATTATCGTCACCCGGCTGAGGAAACCACGTAAATGCTTTAAAAATCTTTTACAGGAGACACAAAAAACTACCTACTGAAAAAAAGTATGATAGGTAAGAACTTGTTAATGGCTTTGATACATCCATTTTATTTATCTTTTGTTTGTTAATTTAGTTGTAAGTTTTCCGAATAAAGAAAAATAAAATAAAATAAAAAGTAAATAATAAATATTAATTCTGTAGTTTTTTAGTTATTATAATATGATTATCTTTAGAGCTTTGAAACAAGTGCGTAAATTTTATAGTGCAAATACTGCGCATTTTTTTGCCCAATTTGTAAAAAAAGGAATTCGTCAAAAGCTGTTACGAGGTTTTCTCATTTTTTATGTATTTAATTTAAACTGACTCAATTATGATTATTTATGATAAAAGGTGTACCAAAAAGAAAATACACATTTAAAGACAATGTATTTCAATATTCTTTGTGTATATAGGTGCAGAGTGCAGATCGGATTTAATTTCGTGTAAGTAGAAATATTCAGAGATATTTGCATTTCTAATATTCATTTGTGTTGTGCAAATACCGGTGTAGGACTAAAATTTATAAAAAATGTAAACCTATGTTAACCTATGTTTACTAAATATTTATTTAGTAAAGCTGTTTGTATTACTTGCTTTTTCGGTATTTTATCGATACTAATAAAATATGTTTAAATTAAAATGTGAATTACTATTGCCCAGAGTATTATATTACGTTAAAGTAACATTATAAATACCTAGTGTTGTTAAGGGATTTGATTGTAATTGTCTACATTTAATTTTAAATGATTTCTCAAACTTCTGTACAATCTATCGATTTAAATCGCACTTCAATTAAAAATTAAATGTAAGCAATTGAAAGGGCTGTAAAACATAAAGAAAAGACTTGTTATTTTATTATTTTTAAAACATATTTTGCTGTTTATTATAATTTAGTTTCAAAATGTTGTAGATAAGTTTTTATAACCAAAACTATCTCGTTCATAATTTTAAATATACATACAAGTTCGACACCAAAGATCCCGTGTAAGTACAATTAAAAGTATTTAATTGGGAGAGTACTGTCTGTTACTGTACAAAGAGGTTGTACTATCTTTAGTTTTTAGTCACAGCAGTAACATTACACTTTACCAAAACAATGGTTGTATGCTGTATGAATAAATATATCTTTAATAAAGCAACCAAAGGCACAGAAGTATATAATAGCACTACCCGTACAGAACGGAAATTCACTTACCACTGCAGGCGCATAAAGACTATGTTCCTTTGATTTCCATTTACGTCTGGCAGTTGTCTTATTAAATTTTGGTGTAGTCTCCCCCGCCTGTGCCTATGGTTTATGTTGAACTTCTTATAGTATATAATAAATTTATTAGTAGATCTCGACATTCCCATTTGATTATAGTTTTTGTACGATATGTTTAGTTCCTAATAGCTGCGTCATTTTATTTCGATCAGTCGAACGAAATTTTATTTTATGTTGGTTTTAATAAACGGGCTGGTCTCTAATGTAAAATAACTTCAACAGAAAAGTTTATGAATAAAATTATTTAGTAAATTAAATGCAAAGTTCTTGTTTTATTTATATTAGAAATGTAAACGACGTGCGTACTTACTTGTTGAACCCGTTTAATGCACTGCCATAATACAGTACTACCAACTTAATATAAGCTACTTAACCTAACATCCCTCCACCTTAAATATAAAACATAATAACTTATAATTAGAACTTATAATTAACGCGAGGTATATTCCTATAACGCGAGGTATATTCCTATAGATCATTAACTAGCGCTGAACGTAATTATAGTCAAATCGAGAAAGAGGCTAAAGCAATAATTTTTGGCATTAGACGTTTTTATCAATATTTATATGGATTAGAAACGCCTTTCGTTCTCCGCACAGACCACAAGCCTCTAATGTAGGTACATTTTCCACCCACACAAAGGGGTGCCAGAAATTTGCGCAAATCTTCTCCAACGATACGCCCTTTTTTTGAATAGTTACAATTATGAAATACAGTACGTATCAAGCGTCGACAACTGCGGATTACCTGAGCCGCGCGACAGCTGTGAGCGCAACTGATAACGGGGTGACGTCACGGTCACACAGCATTCCACCGCCATGCCACAGCAGAGGCAGTGCGCGCCGTCGCCACCTTTAGATCGAGCCACGTTAATTTTGTAACTGATGGTGATTTACCAATTACCATAGAACAAATAAGACATGCAATTAACAATGATCGGATTTTAAAGCAGGTAAAAGTATTTATTATTAGTGGTTGGCCAAAAGAAAATACTGACTTAGAAATTCAACCATATTATTTTTGTCGGAATGATTTATCCTTGCAACAGCACGTTTTGATGCGTGGACATAAAATTGTAATTACAGGGAGCTTACAGGAACAAGGCTTAAAAGAGTTGCATAGGTGTCACTTAGGTATAAATAAGCCAAAGTCGGAAGCTAGGGCAAGATTTTGGTGGCCTAATATTAATTGAGATATTGAGAGGCAAATAGCTAACTGTAAAGTATGTACTCAGACTAAACCGAATCCGGCCCGTGCGCCGCTCACGCCTTGGCCATATCCAACACAACCGTGGTACAGTACAGAGTTCATCTAGATTTTTTTGGTCCAGTAAGGGATAAGATGTTTCTAATAATGGTCGACGCATATACAAAATGGGTAGAGTGTTTTCCACTAGCAAACAACTATTCGAGTGCAACAGTGATAAAAAAATTGGAGGAAGTGATCTCGCGCTACGGCATTCCGGTCTGGGATATTATGCTGAGCCCCTACACCCCAGGTACTTTTACATTTCGTGAATTCATGTGTTCTTCAGCACAAAACTATAGGTAAGTAATGTTTTTGTTTCACTCAATCGACTGCACATGTCAGAGATAAAGTCTTATTTCGAAGACCATTTTACATTTCGAATCGTTGCTGATCCAGTAGAATAAGTAGGTTCTTAAATTATAGGTATTACATGTACCTATCGCTTAATGGTCATTCATTTCTTTCTTTGTTTAGCATTAATTTAGTTGCAAATCTTCAAGTGTGTGTGTTATCCATTCGTGCGATGGGAGTAAAACTATGGCAAGCTCCTTCCATACTGCTACTCCTGCAGCGAAGTGCCGACCAGATATGGAGCACAGCAGTGGGCCGCCTACGCCAGTCTGAAAGTTCGGTGAACAGTTGAAACAACCATGGTAAGCCGAGCTCCATTCTGGTTCATTGAACTTACTGCGAAGTATATAAAAAAAGAAATACGTACTGTTTATTTACTTAATCGTTAAGTGATTTCATTTCATCTGCATTTCAATTTTGATTTTTAATTTGTGAGTTATTAAAATTGCTATTTACCACGCTTCGTCGCGATTGTACGGAAGCACAAAACGCTTCGCTAGGCAGTTGTTTGCTCGGGACACGTTCTTCGCAAGTTCGAGGCGCCAATACTAAAGCTTGTTGCCATCTGGACTGCTTCCGGATAGCTAAAAATTTAGATGTGATAATTCACGCATACCTACTTATATAACTATGTAGTGCTTAATTCGTTGGGCTACTAGAGAGATAAATGTCTCTTAATAGAGACGATACTTTATCATCATAATTTCAGCCGAAAGACTTCTTTCTCAGCCAAATATCTCCACACCAATCGGTCATGCGCTGCCCGCATCTAGCGGCTTCCCGCTACCCTACCTTTCGGGGTGCCTGACCATGTTACGCTTTCCTATGCGCGGACGCTACTCAAGAACCTTTGGTTCTACTCGCCTGTGGCCTGCCTTTGCCACCTAGTATTGCGTTTTTACCCGACTGCAAAAGGAGGATTATGTTTGTTGAGTATGTATAATTTTTTGACCCGTTCTGTAGCCTAAACGGTTGGATACATTTTGACTTGAGTGAGAGGTTTCGTTGGATTCGTCTAAACCGTACCGGAAGCTCGCGTTGCTCTAACGTCTAAACCGTGCGAGTGACACAAGGTCGAAATTATTAAAACTTTAATGACAGATTTTAGGCGCCAAATTGTTTGTATAACCTGACCAGAGAAATAAAAAACCTGCTTTGGGGGCGCCACGTTTGTATTTTTGTGTTTATTGCAACAATTTCCATTAAAAAATCAGTTCCCTTGTCCAATAGCGAGTGCGAGATTTTTGGAGGCAAAGAGGTATGAAACATGCAGAGACGTAGTCGACAGTGGAGCGCGTAGATACTTTATTGAGCCAAAAGAGAGGTATTATTCTAAGTGCTAACTTATATACCCAACACTTGAAATAAAAATAAAATAAATAAATAAATAAATACATGCTGATCAAGCGAAATGCTCATTTAAGTGTGCGTGAGCGTACTACACTGTCTACACCACAGAACATTTAAAAGAGGTTAGAATGGCGATATAATGCGCCGTCCGTATGAAATCCGGTGTCGCCGTTTCCACCCCACCTTTCACCTCCACACGACATATAAAGATGAAGTTTACGCACATATTTGTAATTTCAAATCTAGCCAATCATAGCGCCGCTCAATCACGCGATTTCAAATGGAAACGAATCATACGCATGCACGCACACTGATGTAGATTTTTATAGGTATGTGTGAGTAAGACAGCGCGATCGCGTCTTTGCGTGAAGTATGAGCGTTTGCTCATAGTCTTGGCGCGCCGGCCCCGCCCACAGCGCCTTTCTAACCTCTTTTAAATGTTCTGTGGTCTACACTACACTTGAAATTTCGCAATATGGCAAGATTTAAATTTCTCTGGTCGGGCATTAGTAAAACTTATTTTATTTAAAGAATATCGAGTAGGGTATCAAAATAAGGAGCTTTAGGTATGTGAAGCTGACATAAATATATCTTAACCGAAGCGCGGTTTTCTCACCTCTCTAGAGCTTCAACATAATTAGGAATAAAAAAATCATGCAGTCGGGTTTGTACCCGACTGCAAAGGAAGGGTTATGTTTTTCACGCGTATCTGTGTATGTATGTATGTGTGTGGTATTCTTTATACCCTCGAATTATCTAAACGGCTGGATGGATTTTAAAGAAAGAGGTGTCTAACGATTCTTCCGAACCGTGCGATGGTATAGGCTAGGTTTTGTTTTGGCGGCCCAAAAATTCAAAATGTCGGTAAAGACGAAAACAAAATTTTGCGTAGGTATCATATTAAGTGGCACATCATTAGATAGGTTCTTCCAAAATGGAGATGTTGTTTCTTAAACCATTTCTCATCTTTTTAGTTCGGTTTTTAAGCAGTCGGGTTTTATTTTTTTTAACTTTTAAATGATTGCTAGTTATTGAGAAAAATATAGTATTATTATGATAGTGATTGGTATGTAGCTAGCCTTTTATGAACGAGAGTCAACAGTTTTATAAGGTTTCCTTATTTTTTTTATCATGTTTCCGTACCTTGGTCGTATCCTCCCCAGCCGAAAAATTTGCAGTTATCACCAACATGAGGATCCGAAAGACACGCTGGCTGCACATTCGCATTCACGTGCAACGGCCGCTTCCAGTACTAAAACGAACAATGATTGGTTTCAACTTTTCCAAACCCCAATTTCCATAAGAACGAAGTGTAACGCTCTAAATTGGAAAAGGATAGAACCATCTTGACGAACAGATAATCCGTAATGTCCCCAAAGGAAAACTGGGGCCGTTGTTGAATTGGAAAAGAAAGGTTATAACTTGTTAAGAAACTTCATGACTCATGGCTCTTCGTTATGGCTATACTTAATTTAAGAGATAACATTAGACAGAATGTCAAATATGCAATACAATAATAAATTTGTTAGGTAGGTAGGTACCTACTATTCCTACGAATTAGTAATTATAATAAATTTATTAAACCCAACCCATGAATACAATATAAAAACGTGCGTCGAAAATTATTACGAATTTCATCAAAAAATTGTCGTTCTGAAGAAAGTATATTTTAGACGGCAGACATTATAGGCCATACGTCATATGTTTGACTGGCTGCCGCAGCCTGGCTGCCGCAGCCTGGCTGCCTAGTGCGCGCCAGGCCAAATCACATAAATTATAATTTGGTACTATTTTTCATTGCTCGTCTTTCTATTGTACCTACTGCATATTTCACATTCTGTAAAATAATTAAGATGTCTATGTATACCTATAAATATTCTCAGGTTAGTTTTAAAGCGTTTCTTTTATTTACGTATAAGTTTTATTTGTCGGTTTTATGTCTCACCAATAGTGCTAAGTTATTTGCCAAGTCTCCCGGTCTGTATTTAGGATGCGTGTGAATGGTCGCCATGCGTTTCTGCCATTCTTCGCTGTCTTCCTCGTCGAGACGCCAAACACCGGCAATCACTGTTATTTCCCCTGGGTCACTGCGGCTGTAATAAAAGTGTAATATTCTAGATATTGAGCTGTAGTTGCAAAAATTATCAATGGTTCAATTACAGTTGATTTTTAAAATAATACATGTTAGGTAGGTAGGTACTCATATTGCGTGATTATAATATTTTACGAACTCTCTTCGGTCTTTTGTAATCTTATATCTTATTATTAAAATAAATATGTAGGTAAGTAGTCGGCAAATAGTATGGTTGGGTAGATTACAAACAACATTAAGTAATTAATTTAAATAGCTTGTTACCCAATTTCCTCTTACCCAAAAACGCAGTCAGCAACAGTTACAGCTGCCCTGGGGTGAACGATGGTGGCGTAACAGAGGAAACTTTGTTTGCGTTTAGTCAAAACTACCATTGATAGAGACGGATGAGAACCTTTTACTGTTTCACCGAATTCTTTACCTGTTGATTAAATTATTTTAGTACGATGTTTACTGTTACAGTCAAAATTCATAACCGTACTAAACTACCTTTGGCTGCAAAAATTAGTCAAAACTGGTTTGGATTCAAAACAGCTTTGTTTGTTTATGGTTTTGACGGGTAGAAATAGATACAAGGCTTAAGACTCTACATTTCTTTCGGGGGTAGAAATTATAATAGGTACCTACTTTATATTTATATTATTATTATTTTATGAAGAACAGAGTTGTCCGCGTCAACTTTTAACCAATAAAATTTGATCACAAGAATTACTAATACTTTATTTATAGTTTTGCAGTTGAAAATTGTTTTAACCAACGTCCTCAGTTAAAAACTACTTGCAATAATCAGGGCGTCTAGACAAAACATGATTACTTTTGTCAGATTTTTGCAGTCAGAAATGGATTTGCCCAGTTATGAATTTTTTTGACTGTAACAAATTGAAATTGAATTGAAACATTTTTGTGGCGGAATGCCGGCTGGGCCGGCGGCGGATGGGCCGCATATGTAAGTAGATATCAAGATAATATATAATTCGAGCCATCGTTCATGATAACTCTGTGTATATTTTAAAACAAATAAGTTATTTTATACTTCAACTCTATATTTTACTTACCATTTTCGAAGTTCCGACGGGCAATTCGTACAGATTTGCCACAATCTTCGTACACTTGAACATTTTCCAAAACACCTTCATCGTAGTTGCTTTCAAGAGATGCGGTTAACACATGTTCTTTGTTATTGCTACCGAAAATTCTCTCCGTAGTAGTTGTTTTCCCATTTCTTTGAACTCTGCTTTTGTTCTGCACTAAATTAAGCAGTTTGAAGCCTTGGAGCACTTGAAAATCTGGATTCGACTGGTAACTGATTGTTTGGCTTTCCGCATCATATTTTTTTTCGTCATAGTACTTCGTCAATTTTACCGGTCTTCCGCTTACATGAAATACTCCTCGGCGATCCTCTATAAAATACATCGATTCATTTAGTTATATAAATTAGGTAAACTTACTTGCTAATCAGAATATTAAATACTTATTATCACTTTTACGTTTACCAAGTCTAGGGTCCACGGTTGGGCTGTATCCAAAAGCAGGTTCATCATCAATTTCGTCACTACCGATATCACCATAACTAGGTCTTGTTGTTGGGAAGGACCAACTAGGTTTAGTTGGCCCATGATCAGAGTACAATCCGGTGAGACCAGGTTTTGGTAATTCCACAACGTAGTCTTCGACGTAATCATCATTATAGTCGTATTTAGTGGTTTGTTTGAATTTTGTATCCAGTTTATTCGATTTTTTTAAGTTTTTAATATTCCAATAAGGGTCAATATACTCATCGCTCGGTGACACTATTCTGTGAGATATCTTGGTTGGGTTAGGTGTAGTTAATATTAGTTTATGCTGTTGGGAACCAAATTTACGAAGTAGTAAATTATTCCGCTGTTTTAAGGCAACGCTAGTTTCTTTGTTTGATCTCTTACATCGTTTACAAGGTCTCGGGGTGTCCGAGAAATATATTTTCGATGACTTTAGTTGTGGACGTAAAGGGATTATGCAGCAAACTAATCTCGTATCTATCGGCCCATGTTTCCAATCACTAAAACAAAACAAAAATACACGTGAAATTAATAAACTTTGCAAAATGTTAAGTCATTCGACTAAAGTGGATTATATTGACAATTTACTTTTTGTGTTTAGTGTAAATAATCCCGCCAATTCGATTACAATCAAGTTTTTTCATATATGTGCATATATTTTCTGATTCCGACACTTGATTCTTGTGGTCCTTTGAAGTTACTGTGTTAGTAAGGTCGGATATTTTCTCGTTGATACTATTTTTTTCTCTATGTACATCCGGCTTACTTTTATTTATTTTATCTACAAAATGGTGATCGGGAAACTTTAGTGCAAATATATCACTGTTGGTTAATTTAATTTCACTTATATCTTGTATTTCATAAGTCGGTGTGGTTGTCAATGTAATTGCTTCCTTTGTGTAACCTTGCCATGCTATTTCACTTTTATCTTCGAATTTTATAACATTATTTGTTTTCCCAGTCCCGTCTGTTATATTTTCTTTGTCAACTTTTGATTCTGCAAACTTTTCTTCTTTAACAAGTAGGTCTTCGTCTCGAAACACAATTTTGGCGCTTTGATCTGTTTCGACATCACTTAAATCTTCGAATTTCGGCTGTGGAGGCGGTTCGCGGATTTTATCTAATTTCGAGTTTAACCACCAAAATTGACCGTCTATTTGAGCAAGTGATTGGGAATATAGCAGACAAAATACTATCAAAACTGCAATCATTTTTTATGTTAATCCGGACGCGTCTGCGGAGGTTTAGAGTGCTAAGATTATTAAATTTTGATGTTGCAACAGTGCATTGAATGAATGTGCAGCAATTAGCGCTTCGAGTTGAGTGCAGTCAGTGGACACTGTCAGTGGCGCTATTATTTGGTGACAATTACGATGATTTGCAGTGTGCGGCACGGCACGCATTCGTGCCGGAAAATGGTGGTTGTGTCGATCACTCAACTGTGTAGCCGTACCGTAGGTACTAGATGCTGTACTGGCGACAAAATTACTATAAATAATAAGTGTTTCCTAAGTTCGTTTATATAGGTGCCGTGGTATCTAGTACAGTTTGTGACCTACTTGCTAGTAGGTCACGTTATGTCTCATTCAGAATGAGACATAATGTTTGAGAATTATAATGCTTAGGTACCCACTTTTCCTGCTAACAGTTACTGCCATCATAATATAAATTTGTTTATAAAACAGCATCATAATAAAATTATTAGTATAAAAAAATAGATATTACAATTCGCCAACAGACCATTATGTTTCTAGTTTATCAAAATACAAATTCTGTACATAATGATGCAGCTTTTTCTAAAAAAAAACTTTATTGTAAACTAAACTTTATTATAAACTTTATTGTATAACAGCAAGTTTCTAAATTTAAGTACCTGGGCCACTGGGTCACTGACTGTTTGACAGACGATGTAGATATTGACAGGGAACGCAGAGCATTGTCGGTGAGGGGTAATATGCTATCACGCAGGTTTGCACGCTGCTCACGTGATGTGAAAATCACACTTTTTAAAAGCTATTGCCAACCATTGTACACGTGCAGCCTGTGGAGCAAATATACCAAAAAAGCCTACAATGCTCTGCGTGTCCAATACAATACAATAATGCTTTCAGGGGTTTGTTGGGGCTACACTGGCGCTGCAGTGCGTCCGGGATGTTTGTGGACCACAGTACAGATGGCTTCCAGGCCATTCTGCGTAAGCGAGTGGCCTCCCTGTGGTCTCGAATTAATCGTAGCACCAACAAGCTCCTGAGGGTCATCGCGGACAGAGTGGACGGTCCAATACTGAGGCATTGGTCATCCCTACATGTATGTCAGAATGATAATTTTAAATTTTATTAATTAATTGATTGTTTTATTAGTAACACTATGGATTGTGCTTGATTTGTACCTTGATCCGAAATAAAATTATTATTATTATTATTATATTATAATGTTAAAGGTTCTGAGTGTAGAATAATATTTTTTTATCATTCCATCCGATAAACCTCCTCTGCTAGACTTCCCCCAAGGATTAGTTTGTACCTACCTATATTTTATCGATAATATTTTTTGCTTACCCTACTAACAATTAAGCTATGACTAGAATGGAATAGTAAACGTTTTATCATACAAATTATGTGCGTATTCCAGCCATAGAGGTAGTATTTTTTTATGGTTCCAGCAGCGGAAAATAAATGGCGGAGCCCTGACACTATTATTATTACAAATAGCGATTATTTATATACTGCTCAAAATAATGTATGTGCGTAAGTATCACTACATAACGTTGTCTGTGTTCATTATCATAAGGATAGTGTATGAACTTGAATTGAACTTTAAGAAAATATATGATGCAGGCAAAGTCACAAGGCGGGCCTGATCCTACTAATATTATAAACGCGAAAGTTTGTGAGCATGGATGTATATTTGTTACTCTTTCACGCAAAAGCTACTGAATGGATTTTAATGAAACTCTACAATAATATTGCTTATACATCAGAATAATACATAGGCTACATTTTACCGCGGAAAAATACTTCTTTCCGACGGCAAAACCTGTTAACGCTTGCGGAGCCGCAGGGCGGGAAGCATGCGGGAAGCTAGTATTATTACGAGGACCTTTGATTATTTCCTAAAGACGAGGACACTCAATAGTCATCAGAATACAGGTCAAGGTAGTATTTATAGGAATTGTCATTAGAAACTGACCTAGGTACCCTTCATAAAATATTATATTGATGTTTACTATTATACATAATACGTAGAATTATTACGATCCTCAAGGCTTTATAAATAAGAGATGTTCGTCTGCGTCATGTTGTTGGTATTTTCCAGTGGAAATCGGATACCTACTTGCCTTAGGTGCAGAGATCAGCGCAAGACTGCATTTGGCATGACTACTTTCCTTCTGGTGAATCTTGCGCTTCCCGGTTCACTTGAAGCTTGATTGAGACGCCGATTTAGTGATACAAGCGCAGCTCAATTAAATATAGCAGGACTGCCATAGAAAAGTCGCTATTTGATTAAAGTTTGGGTGTCATTGCTTTTGGTATTAAAAACTTCGATTTATTTGCAACGTGCACCGTACTTAATTATTACAATATAATGTTAAAGTTTTGATGTTTGGAGATTTGTTACTTATTCATCATCACACAACCACAAATTACGTACCTATAGCGGCGGCATTATTTTGTGACACAATTGAATGTTTGGCATGTACCTACAGGCTCTGCCTAGTTTGGGATAAGTTGGCCGTCCCCACATATTATTATTATTAGATATGATTATTAATAATTATTAATGTAAGTTTCCGAAGTTCGCGGGTAACTAGTATTATATTATCTGTGTTCGCGGGTTCAAACCTCGGCACGTACCAATGGGTTTTCGATTTTCGAATTCATATGTACGTTTATTCGACGCTCTTACGGTGAAGGAAAACATCGTGAGGAAACCTGCACACACCAGCGAAGAAATTCAAAGGTTGTGTGTGAAGTTGACCAACCCGAACTGGGCCAGCGTGGTCGACTAAGGCCTATTCAGCCTGGTATCAGGGTAGGCTCGAGCCCCATCGGTGGGGACATATATGAGCTGTTAACAGAATGTAACTTACTGCCTAGGTTGAAAAGGTTAGGTACTTTATCTGTGGTGAAAAGCAACATATGATCACAACTCTGTGAGCAACAGCGCTAGTCTAAATCAAAATTCTTTTGGTGTAATCCAAAAATACTAAGATAATTAAATTTTACTCGCTTCTTTACTTTAACAGATTCTAAAACCAAAACTTCTTCGGAGCTGGAAATGAGGTTATCTGCCGATCCGTCTCTAGTCGAGAACTTCCCCGTTCAAACTCTTAGTAAGAGTTAGGTGGTACTTAAAAACTTGCCGAACCGGCCAAATTGATTTCAATCGGCTCTGCAAACTCTATGAAGTGATCCTCCATTGCGACACAAACAAGTTCGTTCGCTAAAAAATTAGGTGAGTCTTATAGAAGTTCGTTCAGTTTACATCTCATTAATTCCCTTTTGGTAAGATAAGCCTGGTGTGTTAGCATTCCAAATGATATTGGTTTAGAATTTTCGATTTCCAGGTTGACGCGTAAGTAAATTATTTATAGGTAGTACCTAATTAGGTACTAAATTGTTTATTTTATATACTTAACCTTCAAGAATTAGTCTCATAGGTTTAGGATATTGATTTTGACTAAAATACTCAGACATTTACAACTGAGACGATGCGAAATCGGGATAACGAAAAAATAAAATACCTACCCCTGAAATACTCCTAATTTTACATTTGCTGTCAACGGCAAAGCTCTCTGGTTGTTTTACAAACAAATTTTTGCTGATACCTTTACTTCATATGAAATAGGTAGGTACACTATAAACACACATACAAATTCAAAATACAAATATACACATACAGTTATATTACTAGGTCCATGATAGAAAATATAAGTAGTATACAATGATCGCATATTAATTACGTAAAGCATTTTCTTATTCGATACGAATGATATTTTCTACATTATAACTTATGGCTTATTCAACGTATAACTCACACCTCTCTCATTATACTATGCAAAATAGAGTTGAGAAAATGTAGGTATTAAGGTTATCCAAAAAGCAACAAAAGAAGCTGGAACTTTGCCCGCTGGCTAAGCTTCACCCATAAAATATACTTTTTTCAAGTAGTCGCGTCGTCGTCGTCGGCCGGTTTCAACTCCGAGCTTAGGGTCCGGTCGGTTCATATCGCCTTGGCATGGTGCGAATTCCTGCTCGTAGAGCGAATGCTGGAGTCTGCCCTTTGAAGCTGTAGCGGTAAAATCATAGTTGTCTGTGATGCAGCCGTCAGTTCCCCGAAAATCACAGACAACTATGATTTACGCTAGAGCGATATTTCAATTTCTTTCCTAGACTAAAGACGATTTATAAAAAAAAAGAAACTAGCGGATTCATCAGATTCATCGGCGCTGACAGTAGCTAGGCAGGGAGAAGGTATTCACGCGCGATCTTTTCTTGGCTCATCTACTTTTCTTTGTATGTGTCACCGTAAGATTATAAATACCGTTAGATTACAATCTATCTCGCGAGATTGTAAACTATCGAAACATTGTGAACCAAACATACTGATTACAATTTAACAGATTATTTTTCGATAGATTGTAATCTATCGAAATTAAACCGTCAAATTGTGAAATGGCATAGGATGGAACGCATCTCGCGCGCTGATTGGTTGATCGTCATATGCTCTGTGCCGCCATATTTGTTTCTTTTTTTCTTTGATTATCTAATGTAAACAATCTGTGTTTAAGTGAATTTCGATTAATTTCGTGTTGAAAATAACTCACTGCTTTATAATAATTTCTATGAAATTATTGTGGAAGTAAAATGAATCCATGATTAATCGAAGAATAGAAGTTTGAATGATAAATGTGTTAGTGTAAGTAAAAATATACCATAATATAATATGATGTCAAAATTACTGATTATCTACTGAATAATAGATAAATACTTGATGTCACAATTCTTAGAGTGCATTAATTTTATTCAACTGACGCCTGTGTTTTATTTCCAACTGTATGGACATAGAACGGCCTGCTGTAAGATCGACCAATCAGGAACAGCCTTTGGACAGTTGACAATTTAACGCGCGACAGATTGTGATTTAACAGTTTCATTTCGATAGATTACAATCTACCGAAAATTAATGCGTTCAATTGTAATCAGTACGTTTAGTTCACAATCTTTCGACAGTTTATAATCACGCGAGTTAAATTGTAATCTAACGGCATTCGCAATTTTACGGTGACATATGTAACATTAGGTACCTACTGTATAAAACAGCAAAAGATAATTATTTACAAAAACGTGACTTACGACACCAAAATAGATTAACAGCTCCATTTACTAAATTACATAATAGTCAGTTCTGCACCCTACCACATGTCAGTAAACTTTTTTAATAAACTACCATCAGATATAAAATCAATTAAGGACAATAACTTATTTAATAATAGATTAAAGCGATTCCTCGTAGACAAATGCTTTTACAATTTACAGGAGTTTTTCGAAAATGAATAGTAAACTGCAATGTATAGCATTAATTTTGTTATATGATGTTAATAACAGTTTAAATTATATGTAAAAGTAAGTTTTAAGTTTATTTGATTCTGTTATATTTGCAGTGCCCTTGCAGGGTCATGTGTGAACCATATTTTTACTTGTACGACCTTTGTAACAAACACCACATGAAGCAATAAATTATATGATTATGATGATTATGATTACTTTGCGACAGGGTATTCTGAACAGACCCTAAATCGCTCTCACGATGTTCAGCTCTACAAATCTTGCACGCTCGAACGCCCACCATTTGGATCCAAATACCATCCCTACACCTATTGAATAGATACTAGCTTTTTCGCGCAACTTCGTACGCGTTTTAATTAGTTACGGAAAATGGAACTAATTTAAAGTAGGTAAGTGTGATCGGAAGAACTTGCTACTTGCTAAACATTTAAACTTGTTAAAAATTGTGAAATAATCGATCCTATTACACGACAGGTTATTTTCAAACTACATTTCATTAAATCTTGAAAATGAAAGATAATCTAGAATGTTTTTTTATTATACAGAAACATAATTAATATTGAAAACCGAATCCAATTCAGTGCAGTAGTTTTTGCATCATGCTATAACAAACAAACATGCAGACAGCAGACAAAAAATCTTAAAATGTGGTTTTTGGCTTCTTCTACTCATTTATAGTACCTACCTACTGTTAGGTTCGTGAATCAAACACGGCGGTCGGTTGCTAACTGATTTATTGGAAGTCATGCATCTACCTACATTTGTAAATGTTATACGAGATACCCTACATTATCTCCCCCCTTATATTAGAAAAGTTGGCAATTACATTATAAAAGTTATGACTTAAACACTAATTAATTACCACAGGTTTTTACAATTAGCTTTAAATCTTTTAATTATACTTATTCTATCCCTTACCCCCATTTAAGTTTTATCTTAGACTAGCGACCCGCCCCGGCTCCGCACGGGAAAATGGTTATTGTGGGTTATCCTTCAGTATATTATGCATGTATTATACATATAAACCTTCCTCTTGAATCACTCTATCTATTAAAAAAAACCGCATCAAAATCCGTTGCGTAGTTTTAAAGATTTAAGCGTACAAAGGGACAGAGAAAGCGACTTTATTTTATACTAGCGACCCGCCCCGGCTCCGCACGGGAAAATGGTTATTGTGGGTTATCCTTAAGCATATTATGCATGTATTATACATATAAACCTTCCTCTTGAATCACTCTATCTACTAAAAAAAACCGCATCAAAATCCGTTGCGTAGTTTTAAAGATTTAAGCGTACAAAGGGACATAGGGACAGAAAAAGCGACTTTGTTTTATACTATGTAGTGATAGTGATAGTGACTATGTAGTGATAAATGATAAACTATAAATAATATGTTATGAGAAAATAAAATAAAAATATATAACACTCTGTTAGTCTAGGCGACGACGGAGCTACATTAAGACCGTGCCCTGTTTTACATTAAAGACTATTTTTTAACCGACTTCAAAAAAGGAGGAGGTTCTCAATTCGACGCGTATGTTTTTTTTTTTGTGTGTTTGTTATAAGATATCTCCGCCAATTGTGAACCGATTTTCAAAATTCTTTTTTTAATCGACCAGGTTTACTTGCAGGGTGGTCCCATAAAAATTTCGCTAAGATCGGATGATTAAATTTGAAGATATGAGGAAATAACTCCTCAATTGACGATGCCGTTAACCCGATCGGTAAATTATTTTGGCAATATCTCGGCTTCTTATCAATCGATTTAAATATTTTTTTGTTTTATAGATAGAAGATGTACCCAAAATGGTTTCATATAAATTTGGATTATATCTGATGGCGGAGTAGAAGACTAAAACCATGAAGGAAGAAAAAATTTTACGCGCCCGCCCATATGGAGTAGTACCTAATCAGTAATCATGCCTATTTTGTATCGAAACCAATGCGGTCGCTCAGAGGGGTGGGAGGGTAGGGGGAAGCGGGAGACGGGGTTTGTCTTTTTACTCTCTCACACATCTTTGAATACGGTACGTTAGAAAAAGATAGAGACATTCATGTTATGACATGCCCAACTAAAAACAAAATATCAATAAAGTACAACATTTATTTGTCTTTATTTGGCATGTAAGAAACAAGAAACTTAATGGTTACTGAATTTGAAAATAGTGATGTGATGTGGTTTGAAGCGTAACGTATATTTATCGATTATTTCCGTACATTTTATCACATGACTTATTTATCGAACTTCTCATATACAATGGTGATCAACTTGCAACTTGCAATAATATTGGGAATTGCTTACTTCTTTGGGCATTTAGTATTTTGTCTTTTTGCTTTTCCATACATATATTAGGTATATCTTTTATTTCCTAGAGACCAGCGAACTACCTAGAGAGGCATGAGGACAGACAAATAAAAATACTGTCAAAACCGTGCCAGTAATGTAGAGTTCTTTTTTTTTTCATAATTTGGTGGGAATCCTGAGAGCTTCTACCATTCGATACAAAATTTAGAGTGTAACATAATAAAATCAAGTGTGTTTTTAGCTTTTTTTAACTTTAGTATTATTTATTGTGTATATTTGTATTGCATTGTTTATTTAATTCGTTATTATTTATAGCCGCTTAAATAAGCATCAACCAAACTCTTCTGGTGGGTGTCTAACTGTGAGAATGGACAACTAACGACAACCCGCCTTCTAACCGTAAAGATTTTTCCAAAAGCCTCCTGAAGGAACCTTAGTTCAGCAGCGGGACTGTTTCAGGCTGTTTGTTTCTATCACTGCTTGTCAATTGAAATGGGGTTCACAGTGGTTGTAGGTTACGCGCCGGGAACTATACATTCGTCTATTTTATTTAAATATAAGCAAGCAAGCAAACGCGCAGTGGACGGATGGATGGATGTTAGGTTGTTTATTATCACATCCCACAAGCCTTACGCTAGCGAGGCGCAATTGTTTTTGGTAAGTTGCTGGGAACCACAAGGCGGCGTCCTTCATACCTTATTCCCGGGGTAGTCAATAGCAACAACTGCGATCCCTGATCCGTCAACTAAGCAGTATACTATCAGAAGTGTTGCTTAATACCCACGTAAATTTTTTTCTTCCTTCATGATTAAAACGAAAACTCTTCAATAAACAATAGCACACTCATTGCGTTGCTTTTGTTATAATTGAAATAACAAGAAATATGCGGTTTTGGTTCATATATTCTGTAAACTAGTCATAGGTTAAAGATTTGAAAACCCCAAGTGAAGATAACAACTTAAGAATTTTTCCGTGGACTAAACGGGCGAGCGTCGTCGTCGGTATCGTAGTGGTCTGGTCAGTTGTTCGCCATTCGGAAAACTTAGGTTAAAGTCCAATCAAGTATAGCAATGATTTAGAATTTAAAAATCAAACGTAATACTGTCAAGGAAACATAGTGAGAAAATCTGCATTTAATTATGTACTAAACAAAACAAATTAAAGTTTTGTGAGTACCTAACTTGTCATGGTAAATTTCCACTAAAAGGGTAAAATAAAAAGATAATTAAAAAAATATATAAAACCGCCTTCAAAGTTCTAACCTACAATAAAAAGTTACAAATAAAATATAAATCTAGCTGAAAGCATAGCAATTTAATATGGCTATTAATATTCCTTATTTACATAAATTGTAACATCATATAAACATGTGTAGAAATTGTTAATACACTTTATCTTGGAGTCGGTGCCAGCTAATCACCATCATTTCGACCAAAAGACTTCTACTGCTAGCAGTCATCTAAAGTGGGCTCAGTACCTAGTACTCTGACCGCGTTCTTTAATTTTTTTATATTCAACGATCTGAACTTTGTTCCGATTAAATAGCTAGCCTAAACTGGCACCGACTCCAAGGTGAAGAGTATAACAATTTCTACACATGTTTATATGATGTTACAATTTATGTAAATAAGGAATATTAATAGCCATATTAAATTGCTATGCTTTCAGCTAGATTTATATTTTATTTGTAACTTTTTAGTGTAGGTTAGGACTTTGAAGGCGGTTTTATATATTTTTTTAATTATCTTTTTATTTCTGTACAATATGTACTGCAAGTGTTATACGCCAAAATGTTTATATACTTATGACCTACTTATAATTAATACATAGAAAGAGAAAAAAAAAAGACAATGTATTGAGTACTAAACAAACTCTTAATGTATGTATGACATTAATCATTATGTTGTTGTTTTCTTAACTCCAACCTCTGATTACGTCGATAAGCACGTAAAGCTCGCTCACTTAAATTGGGTGGCGTGGAATTAACGGAATCAGCTGTTGCCTGAGATGGCATTTGCGCCTGCTGTACGCTAATAGGCGATGACATCGGTGACTGCAAATGACACTCTAAATCATTTTTTTGTTCTGTATCTAAGGACTCTGAATCAGATTCGCAAGCATCCTTATAATCGGATAAGTTACGGGAGTCGTTTCCGTCTTCTAGCAAAGATTCATCAGATCCCCGACGTTCGTCATCAACATCGACTGTGCTGGTCATTGAAAACCTGCCTGGTTTATACTGCAATAATTGATCAGTGTGTCTGCGACAAGTAGTGCCATCATTCAACTTGATGGTATAGGAAACTGGTCCTGTCCTGCTCAATATTTTACCTTCCTTCCACTAGTAGTCCCGTGCTAATACGCTATCCCCCTCCTTGAAATGTCTGTCCGTTCCCCCCGCAGCTGCGGCTTGTTTACATTGCGCGCTCTGCACTACCGTAGCGGTGCTAGTCCAAGTCACCTCCACAGGACGCAATACAATCGCCTGAAAAGCCAGATCAAATGTTCGGCACCTCTGTTACGCGCTCTACTGGAGCTTGTGTGAGTTTTACTGCGTAAAAACATACGTGTAGGGTATGGTACCCCACACGTATGTTTTTGATGAAAAAATTTTTTTTAGTTTCAGTTCTATGTATTTATTAACCCCCTAAATTTATTGTTTTTTTTTTTTCTATTTTTCTTAAAATCTTAATGCGGTTCACAGAATACATCTACTTACCAAGTTTCAACAGTATAGGTATTATAGTTTCGGAATAAAGTGGCTGTGACATACGGACGGACAGACAGACAGACAGACAGACATGACGAATCTATAAGGGTTCCGTTTTTTGCCATTTGGCTACGGAAGCCTAAAAAGCGTATCGAAATTTGGGATTTGTTCTTCGACAAACTAAGGATCTATAGATCTATTTAACCAAGAATTTGTGAAATTATACTTACCTAAAGTAACTATTTGTTTCAAAACTATTAACTAAGGTGCAGGTGTTTTGGATAATATTTCTGTAAACTGCATGTATTTTAATAAATAAATAAATAAATCTCTTAATATATTAGCCTTAAAATCCCTTTACAACGCCTTAGTTAGAAGCCAACTTTAAAGCTGCTCTATCATATGGAATTCACACGAAACAAATTATGTGTCAATGATAGAGAAGATACAGAATAAATTTCTGCGATGTATACATGTACAAGAAGCAATTTGGTAGGTATCTATCCATCTTATCCGATAATTTATTTTACTAAATTCCTACTCGGTATGATAGGCTACTTCGAGATTGAAGTAAGAAGAAAGGTAACTCTCTCGACATATGTGTTTAAAGTTCTTCGCGGGCAATTACATAATCCCCTGATACTAGAGACATTAGGTGTTCGGGTGCCCAATACTAGATTGCGACAGGGTCCGCGGCGCGAAGTCTTAGTAACGCTCTTTTTTTTTAAAAAAAAAATTGACCTATGCTTGTGTCGAAAAGGTACGACAAATCAAGCTTCACCGGACTGGCGGGGGAGTGGAAGACTCTACCCCAAAAAAAGTCATATACCAATGCGTCTAGGGGCGGCTCGAGGGAGCCTCGGACCACGGCCTAGCGCGTTGATATTGAAAAACATCGTGAAGGAGACGACGCCTGAGGGGCTCCGTCTCTGATTTTCAATTTTGATTTTGGTTCTGGCCGCGCCCCCGCCGGCGGGTGCGGGCGTTGTTACCTGAAGGGTTAGTTACGCTCAATATTAAAAGCAATCCAATTACTGAACGACCTCGATAGAAACTGCAATGTTGATTTGTTTCATTGCACTCTCGCAGAATTTACGGTGGCCATTTTATCAAGTGTGACTAAAGCTTAAAAATTTTATTTTTTTATGTTAATTATTATACCCAGGATGTTGTGATAATTTAGGTATTTCGTATGTTACAAATTTTTAATTTCTTTGACATTTATATTTTATTTTTATGTTTACTATTTGTATGAATTGAAATTTATTAACATTGTTTAATCTACCTGTATTGCTATTTTTTATTTTGGAATGCAACTGTAATACATAATTAATTTTGATGCATGTGAATTTTGTACGCATTTTCGCCTTGGGTGGGACTCTTTTACCTGTAGACAATGTAAGTTGGTTGATTTAATACAATAAAATAAATAAATAAAATAAAATGTGTTTATGAAAGTGTTTATGATTGAGTTTTTCAGCTATGAAGGGGACAAAAGTAGCTACAAATGGTTCGTGTACGTAAAATTCAAACGCTTGCTCGTTGTTTAACGCTTGCGCTTTCACGTTAGGACCAAAACCAAAACATCCTTGGTTATTAGGACTTTCCTTTCATAGGTACGCTATGCCGTGTAATCTCCTTCTCTAAACCTGAAACTGGCAAAACTGTTATCACTGACAGATGCCATTTTTACTGTACAATTTAGAAAGCAAAAAAAGAATGAAGAACGAAAGAAAAAGAGGTACATACAATCATTAATTTGAATTGACCATATAGTACATAAATATTGAATTAAATTGATAATCGAGCAGGTATTACTGTAATAATAGTTAAACCAGTTGTGCCCAAAATATTCTGTAATTACATGCGCTTGTTCATGAAAGTCGGTGAAGTTTTCTCTTGTATTCCCAATATCGCTTGTTAGCAAGGTACATTCGTTACTCGTTATTGAGATCATTGACAGGTTTTTATCGCTAGTATTTTGATGTAAGTACTAAGATCGTGGCAGCCAGCTTCTGGCGACACGCGGTACGAATTGCGATGCGTCGGGCTACAAGACTTGCGTCGCGATCGCGATGGTATGCCGGCCGGCGGCCGCCTGTTGAAACCAGTTGTTTTCTGTGTTTGTGTTATTTGCTTTGTTTTTTTCTTGGTGTCAATAAAGAATATTTGTATTGTATTGTATGCCGCAGTTCGCGCGATGCTGCTTTCTAGGCGTGAGGACTAGAGTAATCTGGGGTTGAATGTCAAATTTATCTGGTTGTTTATCTTCGACATTACCACTACCACTGTAGTAGTACCTTTGATTATATTATTATGTAGTACTCATGAAACTGAACAATTTTCCCTAAGGAAGATAAGTTGATATCTCAAAATTAAAACTCTACTTGTCATATAAAGTGGCTGGGATCAATCCGTGTGACCGCGAGCAAAGCCTTTTCACCCTGATTCAAAGTAGGCTTAAGCCCCTCGGATGGGTTGTTAACGTAAATATGAAATTTTTATGTAAGGCTAAATGATATTGTCTGTATACAAATTTAAGATGAGCGAGAGAGACAACACTGTAACAAATGAAACAAGAAGAAAGTCAATACGTCTCGGTGCCGAGTGTGTTTGCTTGGTAGACTTGAAACCTCGAATCAAATTGCGTCAGGAGTATGCTGTTCACAAGATGAAACGAAGACCACAAGAACTTTCTCCGACACCTCAGGGGTCCAAGTCACCTCCACAGGACGCAATACAATCGCCTGAAAAGCCAGATCAAATGTTCGGCACCTCTGTTACGCGCTCTACTGGAGCTTGTGTGAGTTTTAATACTATCTTTTACAACAGCCCCTGTAGTCCAGTGGTCAAAAGCTCGCCTGACGTTATGGATGGATGTTGCCGGTTCGAATCCCCGTGGGGCACTTGTTGAATAAATATCACTTTGGAGACTTTCCTCAGCTTGGTTAGGATGTTGTAGACTGAATCACCTAATGATCCGAAAAGAAAGATGATTTCGTGCTTTTCGGAATGTACGTAAAGCCGTGGTCCCGGAATCCACATGATAAGCAAGCAAAAGGATTTTTTTTTAAACTAACCTCATTTGTGTCGAAAGGGTACGACCAATCAAGCTTTACAGGACTTGCAGAGGAAGCGGAAGGCTCTCCCCAGATGCGCGCTATCCTACTAATATTATAAACGCGAAAGTTTGTTGTGAATATGGATGAATGTATGGACAGATATTTGTTACTCTCATACGCAAAAATTATTATTATGTATTTTAATGAAAATTTACATTCAGAGTAACCCATATGCTACAAAATATGTTAGAAAATACCTGATTTTGGAATTTAGCTTAATTAAGTCTTTTACGTAATTTATTTTATTCCCATTAGCTTTATTACTAAAGTAGACATTTATTATTTCTGGGCTTGTTACCTACCATAATTTTTTACCAAAGTGTTAAAATATAAATAAATTACTGTTTATCATTGCAGAAAAGAAAACGCACACAATTTCTAGTGATGATGTGGAAACATTTAATTGTTAGAAAGAGAAGGTTTATAGTTACGACATTTGATCTTATATGTCCTTGCTTTTTCTTCATCATCTTATATCTTCTGAAAATATTTGTTATCGATAAAGGGATTGAAAATAAACACAAAAAACCGTTGTCAGTAAGTACCTTTCCAGCTATTAAAAAAGTATCCATCCTAAGACTACAATTTGACGAAATTCTTGCAAAAGACTGGACGAATTAGTCGAACTACACAATAGACAAACCTTCGAATCATCGGTTTCGTACGCAGCCGAAGGGCATACAGCGTATCCAACAAACAGCAATAAATCGTCATTTGTACAAACATAATCATACATACCTACTAAAGTTTGACATAGCACTTCGTTTTAACTAGTAGGTCACTTTAATTCAGTTACTTACTCTTAATAAATTGTTTAACTAAGTTGAATAGATATGTGTGAAAATCTAAAACAATTTATTTATTTGCTTAACTATATAAACTTTTCAACTTATAGTAGAGTTAAACACGAAGCGCGCAGATTTTCCTTGTTCTTAGGTAAAACGAATTGCGAACACGAATAGCGATATATAGTGCCAGCACCTTCTTCTGACACATTTTATCCAAAACTACTAGACCGTCATCCTCGAAGTAACAACGCCGCAGGCGTGGCTTATAAGCGTGGTGGTCGTCTTCTTTAAGAAGGGTGATAAAACCCTTTTTAAGAACTACAGACCCATCTCGCTTCTGAGCCATATCTACAGTTTTCGAGAGTCATCACGAATCCTCTCGCGCGCAGGTTCGACGACTTCCAGCCTCCCGAACAAGCCGGTTTCCGAAAGCCGGTTGCCGAGGTGCTGAAGTGTTTTTTACGATAATGCCACTATGTCAGTCCGACTCCAAGATCAGAACTCCAGACCAATCCAGCTGAGCGAGGTGTAAGACAGGGAGACGTTATTTCTCCGAAACTGTTCACCGCTGCACTGGAGGATGTCTTTAAGCTTCTGTACTGGAAAGGACATGGCATCAATATCAATGGCGAGTACATTTCTCACCTTCGGTTTGCCGACGATATCGTAGTCATGGCTGAGACCTTGAAGGATCTCGGTACAATGCTCGATGACCTCAATACGAGTTTCCCAACAAGTGGGCCTGAAGATGAACACGGAGAAGACAAAAGTCATGTCAAACGCCTATGTAGTACTCACTCCAATAAATGTTGGCGACTCTGCTCTCGAAGTTGTAGACCATTACGTCTACCTGGGACAAACAGTCCAGCTAGGCAGATCTAACTTCGAGAAGGAGGTCAATCGTCGAATCCAACTTGGATGGGCAGCGTTAGGAAAGCTGCGCAATATCTTTTCGTCCCAAATACCGCAGTGTCTTAAGTCTAAAGTCTTTGAACAATGTGTATTGCCAGTGATAACTTACGGATCTGAGAAGTGGTCGCTAACGATGGGCCTCATAAGAAGGCTCAAAGTCACCCAAAGACCGATGGAGAGGGCTACGCTTGGGAGTTTCCTTGCGTGATCGAATCAGGAATGATGAGACCCGCAGGCGAACCTGAGTCACGTTGGGGCAGAAAGGTTCTTGAATGGCGACCGAGCGCCGGAAGACTAGTGTAGGCAGGCCCCCCCGAGGTGGACCGAAGATCTGGTGAGGGTCGCGGGAAGCCGCTGGACGCGGGCAACGCAGGACCGATCATTGTGGAGATCCTTGGGGGAGGCCTTTGTCCAGTAGTGGACGTCTTTCGGCTGAGATGATGATGATGATGATGATGATGACTAGATCGTTTGGGTGGATTGGGTCTAAAAATTTTTTTTCAAGGAGTTGACTTTTTATTAACTTTTGTATTCAATTAATCTGCTTGTTTTATTTTATTTATTTACTAGCGACCCGCCCCGGCTCCGCACGGGAAAATGGTTATTGTGGATTATTCTTAAGTAAATTATACATGTATTATACATGTAAACCTTCCTCTTGAATCCCTCTATCTATTAAAAAAAACCGCATCAAAATCCGTTGCGTAGTTTTAAAGATTTAAGCGTACAAAGGGAGGGACATAGGGACATAGGGACAGAGAAAGCGACTTTGTTTTATGTAGTGATTTTAAATTCCAATTCAGTTAAATGCTGACTAATATTCTTATTTCTTTTCTGGCGAGCTTTTTTATAAATTAACCACTTCTTGAAATGATTACTTACATTTTCTTTTCCTTTAGCACCTTGTGAAATTGGATATTGTTTGTATTAGAGATTATTAATTTTGGAACGAAGCAGGGTGTTTGACGACCTGCCTAAGCACAATAGTTTCGCTTGTAACGTGTTCGCTTCGTTTTTATAAAACCTAAGAAATAAAAGGTAAAAACCGGTCAAGTGTGTCTAATTCAAAGTTCTTATTTACCACACAAATGTGGCCTTGATGTTCGAAATTAATTATATAATGTCGAATGCGTCTGGATCAGGATTTGCATACGTGCACCAAATTTGAACTCAATCAGTTCGGCTGATGATAAAGAACTTCGTTTTTAAGGAACCGTTTTGACCAGTTTTTTCCTCCACCGTTATAAATCTTGTGTAAGTGGCGCCTGCAAGACGTCGAGGCCATTCCACATCGCTTCCTATTGCGTTGGACGTCCTTTGTCACCTAGTCATTAGCGATCCTATCTTATGATTAATACTGAATTATTCTTCCACCAATTTAAAAGTTTATATATTTAGGACGAAGTGCCTATGGAGTACGCGTTAGTGCCGGATTTGGTTTTGTACACTCCAGCCACACCTCTCACCGACGCGCTGATGGATGAAGCTGGTCAGAAAATGTCCTTGAAAAGACTCTATAATTTCCCAGGTTGTATCTTATCAAAGATCTCTTGATGTTTGTGAGCAAATTTTTTCTTGCACACTGTGAAAATCATCGTTATCGTGCGTTTAAGGGAAGGTTTAAAATAAATACTGAAGGACATGCTGAACAAGGATTTTCATAAATACTCTTTTCCCGGTAACAGAAAAAATATCGACTCGCCCATATAAAACAGAAATTTTAATCGAGAAGTTTGTGCCGAGAAATCATTTTTTCGTTGCCAGTAAAGTTATTTTAAAATATTGATCAGAGCATGGCTTTTCAGTTTTTGCCAAGCCGTCATATCACATGTAGGTACTCTATATCCTTTCTAGCTATCGGTCCGCTAGCTATTTTTCTATCTTTCTAGCTATTTTTAATCCAATACATATACCAATATCCTGCATTATAAGAAATTTACACTATGCAGGTAATAAATGTGACGTTCCACGAGCAAAGGGGTTCCTTTGGTGGGTTTTAATACGAAGATAATCTTTTTTTGCATTTAAATATCTTATATCGTGTGGGTTTCGATATTAACCTACCTCACAAACCCTGATGTCGGAATTAAACAACCGCCTGAATAGCTTATGAGTTGCAGATTACAGGGATATGCATAACTCAATAACGACATAAGGTCCCTTTGCTCGTGAAACGTCACAAATTGATTCAAAGCGGAGCGTATAATTTGCAATAATTTTTGAAGGATGTCCGCGAAAGAATTTGCAATTTCGATATCTAATAATAAAAGTCGTTTTACATTTATTTTTTATTTTAAAGCAACGAAATTGAAAAATCTTTCGCGAACACCCTTTATCGAAGAATTACTTCAATCCTTAATTATTGTGTTAACCTTTTTCTCAAAGGGCTAGTCAGAGACCACTTTTGATACCGTGCTTAACTATTTTATTTTTACCTACTAGCTTAACTTTTATTTAATTTTACTTTTTATTATGAAACCTGGAGTGATATTAACTATGTATACAGAGCCAGGTTCCAGTGGCTACTATGGAATACCAGAAGGTCCCTTTATGCCACTAGTCAACGATCTAGTGAGAGGAATGCTCCAGGATGCGGCACTCGTGATATTTGAGGTAAGCTTAGTCACGGATAATAATATTATTATAATACTAGTATACTAGTGCATAGTTTATACATTGGCACTTGATACATAAGTTTTCTTTTTAAAATATTGGCGTCCGTTATACAACATTACCACGCCTCGTCCCTAATTATATAATTAATATTAGACATTGTTATTTTTCCAAACGGACAGTATTATACCTACAAATTTATTAGTCTTCCTTTATTTAACAAAATTTTATACACGGAAACTTCACGGAAATAATATGTATTAATCCTTATTAATCATTGAGTGTCATACTTAACAAATTATTTATCATGTACACTTCAAATTCATGTGGCCAGGAGTATCTTTTCCATGAAGGTTTTATCTACAGGTGAACAAAGTTTACTATTAGTGTGCTGGATGCTCCTAGGTGAATGAGGTGCATAAAGATCACTTAACGTATAATGAATGCACCTAAGTGAATAAAATTTACTTTAATTATACCTAATCCACCTAGGTGAATTAGCTCAGGTGAATCAGGTTTACGGCGGGGAATATATTCCAGCCAGTAAACATGACACATTTTTACATTTATCATTTACCGCTTGCAATCAATACATTCAGTTGGTAGGTTCTTTATTCTATAGTTTTAAGCTAATTAGGTAAGTATTATTATTACTCAAGTTTTCGACGGTTTCTGTAGTCTATACAGCTAAATCAGATTTTAGACGGTGCGTTGATTGTTATTATAATTTAGATTCTACGCAAGTAATCTTATTGCTATATAATACATACTAAGTCCTATATTTACAATCTAACAATTTAATATCATTTGACTCTACATAAAAGTGTCATCTAGCCTATTGCTAATCTCAGAATAATGAATTAGCGAAGCGCAGCTTTCCAATCTCTCAGTTGCTAATGCTACAGTCCAAGGCTACGGCGGCGGCGCGTCGGTGCTACGAAACAGCTACTACGGCGCGACCACGAAACGGCTACGGTGCTCATTACCACAGATTTTGGCGGGTCCGGCCGTTAGGGCCCCATTCCGGTACGCCCCCGGCCGTGACGCCACTACAATCTAAAATCTGTTGGTCGGCAAGCCGCCGGTTTTTTGTGTTGTTCTTCGTAGCACGACCAAGGTTGTTTTTCCTGTATCCAAAAGGGGTATAAAACAGCTTATATTTTTTACTATTTTATACCACTAGTTTCAGATTTTTTACTATATAAATCTTGGGGATAAGATGGTCATGCTGGAAAGGATACTTCCGGGCTGTTACTCTGTAATTCGATACACGAAGCAACGACAATCGAATTGGCTTCGTTTCGGATTTTGCTTACTCTGAACCACTTTCGATCGATCTTCGAATTTTCGAAACGAAGTTCGTTGTCCGTGATTCGCAAAACGCTACCGCGAAACCTCAAACGACAGTATAAGCTGCGGAGTTTGACATCATTTTGATCGGAATATAACCTCAAATTATACGATACCAACTGAGCTATCGTTTGTGTTTCGTTTTCAGTTCGCAAATGGTTCGGAGCTAAATTATAATAAAATTAGTAGATATCTATTTATTAAAAAAGCTCTATTATATACATAAAGGCTGAATTAGAGCCTAGAGAGCTGTCCGAAAGGGGATATTCAATTAAAAGCTTAATTAAAACAGGAAAAGAAACAATGCAAATGGAGTACTTATCGCTTTGAGCGATTTCATCCGCCCAACATTTAGGCGAGATTATGGGAAAGAAAAGGCGGCTGTGTAATAAAATACTAGTGGATAGAAGCTATTAAATTATAATGAATACTAATAACGCATAAATATGAAAATAGGTATACATTAATAAAACAATTTGAAGAATAGGTATACATTTATTATCAAATTATTGTACTTACAAATAACAAAGTACTAAAAAGTTCAAAGATTTACTTTTATCCTCTGCATATATACACAACCCAAATGAAATCTACATTATCAGTTCAAAAATTTTGCTGTGTTCTTTGGAGAAGAACTTAAATAAATTCAAGTACTGCACTTTAAATGTAACTCCAAAACAGCTGCAGCAACTACGTCTGTCTTTATTTTGCCATCGCTCTTCTAAGTCTCACAATCTCTGCTTTTTTCCCCTTTCCTTTTGATAGGTTTTTTCTTATGTCCTCTTGAATCCTTCTCTTGTAATCTATGGATAAATAAGTATTATATTATATTCATTATGTTTCAATTTTCATTTTCAACCTACGGATAAATAAATACTTAAGTATATTCATTGATTATGTGTTAAACTTTAAAATAAATCTAAAAATAAAAATGTTACCTTTTGTCACTGCTTATTTTGTATTCACAACCACCCATCCCGTTTAATAAGGTGATCTCAGGTGGTCAGACTACAATTGCTTGCCCGAGCCTTCCCTTCCATATTCCGTAGAAGGCGACCACAGGCCAAGTCTTCATGCTCCTGCATGAAATCCATATACTTAACAAGATTTCTTATTCGGTAGTAGCTAGCAGAGACATTCTACGAAAAATAAATAAACCTCTTTTACTGTTTACATATTATGAAATAGATAGTGACTAAATTATTATTAAAGATTTATACATACTTACTTTCAAATAACATAGCTAATCGTTATATTAAACTATAATTTTATTATAAATAATTCAATTCAATTTCGTAAATAAAAACAAAGTGCTCTGATAGAACAGCTGCTTTTTTTTTTTCATTTTGACAAAGTATATTTCAACATACTGCCACTAAGAAATAATTATTCAAAAAATAACTATAAAAAGAGGTTTTGGCTTCATCAAGATAAGGAAAAGGTTAGGTAATTACATAAATTCAAGTTATTTGTTATTTATTTCACATATTTCTTATTAAATTGCAAATTTAACGAAAAACCGATATTTGTAAAACATAAATTTTAGAAGGGCATCTTTAATTCGTTCATTCAGTTCATTCACGATATCAATCCGTCGGTGTCTAAGGATTCGAAGAACGGCCGTCGCTTTTCCGAAACGTTTCGCGGTAGGTCATGCCGTCGATGATCGGACGAATTGCGTGAACGGATCGAACATCGGTGACGTTTTTCCCGGTAGATCTCCCGAGCACGACCATGCTGGAAATAAATTGTTATTCGAAAACCTATGAATGGTAAATAAAAGCTTATATTTTATACTATTTTATACCACTAGTTTCAGATTTTTTACTAATAAAACTCAAAAACTACTGAACCGGTTTCAAAATTTCTTTAACCATTAGAAGTCTACATTCACCCTGAGTAACATAGGCTACTTTTTACCACGGGAAATGCCTAATTCCCAAGGGAAAAACTGTTAACGCGGGCGGAAAATAGTATAAAATATAAGCTTTTATTTACCATTTATAGGTTTACGAATATCAATTTATTTCCAGGATGGTCGTGCTCGGAAGTATCCTTTCCAGCATGACCATCATTATCTCCAAGATTTATATACTAAAAAATCTCAAACTAGTGATATAAAATAGTATAAAATCTAAGCTTTTATTTGCCATTTATAAGTTTACGAATAACAATTTATTTCCAGCATGGTCGTGCTTGGAAGCATCCTTTCCAGCATGACCATCATATCTCCAACATCAAAGAGGTAAAAAATCTCAAACTAGTGGTATAAAATGGTAAAAAATACAAGCTATTTTATACCCCTTTTGGATACAGGAAAAACAACCTTGGTCGTGCTACGAAGAACAACACGGTTTTTTAGTGGCGTCACGGCCCGGGGCGTACCGGAATGGGCCCCTAACGGCCGGACTCCAGATTTTATCTAGATCTATACCTACTTATGACGTACCTAATTATTATTATTTTTATTTTCTTCCTAATGTAAGAATAGCCTGCTCCGAGAATTCTATTGTTTGTCTATTGTTTTCGTGTTACACATCGTATGGGAAAAAAAGACTGGAAAATATGTGTTTGGAAATTTTATAAATAAACCTAACAAATCGGCAACATATTGTACAAAAATGAAATATGATCTATTGTAACGAAATGTATGAAAATAATGAAAAGTTGGCAAAAAGAGAAAGTTGGCAAACACCTAATAGATCACACAATATACGCACTTTCTCTGAAATAATCCTATTGTATAATATGCTTCCTTTACCGCAGGTATAACATATTATAAGTATTTACGTATTTATTGCTAGTTGATCGACAGTGTCACAAAAATATATAAATATATAAATAATACATAACATATACTATATATATATATATGTTAACGGAAATGTATGAAATCCGTCATTGTATACAATTCCTAGGAAATGTATACAATGCCTAAAGTCGCCCGGAAATGTATGAAATAAATGATAATCGACACATTTCCTAGGAAATGTATACATTTCCTAAATGGCAATAGGAAATGTAATACATTCAAGATGTCAATGGGTAAGCGGAGCGAGGGGAGGCTATTATAACACAGAAGTACATAATAGTACTACTCGTACAGAATAGATATTAACCTCCCCGCACCAAAACAAGTTCCCGCCCGATATTCCTCCACTCACAGCATCCCGTAGGCGCCGCCAAACTCCGCCAGATGGTGTTGCGTGGTATTCGATGAAGCATAAAGATTATTTTTCTTTGATTTTCATTTTAGTTCTTTGGAGTGTCCCACCTTGTGGTATTGCGTCAACCGATCAGGCGAACGCTTGCGCAAATAGTTAGATTTTAGCAAGCCCTAATAAATATTTTAATAGATATTTTTTTTATAAATATTAATATTTATATTATTTTATATGTTACCTGGGTGGCTTTATTTACATAACTATTAAGATTTAAAAGGGATATTTACCGTGATACATCCCATTTTAAATATTAATAGTTATGAAAACAACCGTGAAAAATTTTAAAAGTTTATTTACATAGTTAAAAAAAGGCTTTTGCTTTTACACTGTGACGTATTATTTACCTAAATGATAGACTGTTTACTTATCAAATTAAAGTTTGAGCTTAACAAGCTTTATTTATAGTTTTTGTGCTAGATACGCTGCAAAAAAATAATAAATTGGTGATTTTAAAAGCTTAATTAACAATAACCCTTACAAAGATATTATATTTTAACGTATGATTGTTGCATTACTTCAAAGAGAGCCTAGGGAAAACATTGTAATTGTCAGTTTAACAATGATTTTCAGTTTACCAGAGAGCTTTGTTCATTTTATTTACAGAAAGCATTAATTTTATACATTTCCTAGTAGAATTTCGGAATTTTATACAATTCCTAGGAAATTCATACATTTCCTAGGAAATGCGTGAATTAAATAGTCTTTGAAACATTATTTCATACATTTCCTAACGAGCTCCGGAATTGTATACATTTCCTAGGAATTGTAAACAATTCCTGAATTTCATACATTTCCTGTAACATATATATTATTATTATTATATGTATATTATAGTATTATACTACCCAGCTAGTTTACGCTTGCAATAATTTACTGTGAAGACTCGTGGCGTGTCGTATTGTTTTGTAGTATGATTATGATGTTGCTTGAATGAAATTACTTTAAACGATAAGGCTGCCTTTCGCATAGAGGTAGAATTTTTTTCGCTTTAATTTTATTAAGAGTTACATAGCGTGGAAAAATTGTGTGATAAACTTATGAAAACCGTACTTACTCTGATAAAAAGGGGCACTACGCCAAGTATTAATTGAGCTCAGAATAACGAAATTATTAATGAGAAGCTAAATCGCGCCTTTTTCTGAGGTATTGTCACAGAAGAAAATAATAGTAGGGTAGACCGGGGACAATGGTAACACTTTTTGTTAAATTACCTATAACACGAAATCTACTCGCTTTATCCAAAGTTTGGATCATTTGGTAGTAGGTTAATTTCATTGTCTTTATGTTTTATTTTTGAATTACACTTAAATTGCATTTATCGTACCGAAAATCCAGTTTGAATTCGAGGGGTCTCACTGCTACTATTGACCCCTAGTGTGGGTCAATTGTAACAATATTTTAAAAGACAATACAAGACAGAGTAGATTAATATCACCACTTTTATTCACTTTTTTGCGTAGCTTAATCACTTGTTTATCAGTCTCAATTATAAGGAAACTTGTTTTCATAAACTTATTAAATAATCAACATGAAAGTTTAACAAAATTAAAATAAATTGTTAGTAGCTTTAAACAAAATAAAAATTAACTTTAAGTAAACACAGGAACGCTTTGGGCCAAATACAACTTCTGAGGATTAATATTAGTTGAATAACGACAGTAAAACGTATAAAAACACTATTTTATTTTTTGTATTAAGTTACAATTGCCCCTGTTACAACCGTCCCTGAATTTAAAAAATACTTAATAAAATGGACTTATAACGAACATGATTTGCTCACTAAGCAAACGGATCACTCTCAAAAAATATGCACCAGCAGGAGAAGGACAGTCGAAAATTTGATTTTTCTTCATAAAGTAAAATGTCTTTTGAGCCACGATCAGTTTTTATTCGTTTTCGAGGCATCTGGAAATCAAAACACAAAATTTAGAGTTTTACCTATCACATACGACGTAAAATTAGATTGTTTTTGTTTTATTGGAAAATTAAAAAAAAAATGAAATTATTATTACCTGTTGGGTCAATTGTAGCACGGGATTGATTGTACCGTTACAATTGACCCCTTCCCTGCTGTTACAATTGCCCTCAAGTAGTATATTTTACAAAATATGAAATTTGCAAGAAACCTATCGAAATTTAGCAGTGGAATTATCACAATTACGGCAGCCAATCATCTTAGCAACAGAGTTATTACAATGATTTGGCTATAAATCCTTTACTAACTACAAAAAAAGCGCGTAATTCAGAGTAAAAAACTTACTTGTGGTGGTGGAAAAACAAAAATTCCCTCTGAGCACGTCTGTTTCACTGCGAGCGCGCCGCCGATTGGTGAGCAGGTCGAGACACGTTAGATGCGTGATCTGACGGACGCACACATTTAAGCGTTGTATATGTGTGGAAATATCGCCGATGTTACTATTGCCCCTTGTTACTTTTGTCCCCGGTCTACCCTACTAAGTATTGTTTACATCTGGCGCATATTCTTGCGAATTTTGTTTTGATTCTGGATTACGCGCGCTCACCATCACTGTATATCTGTACATTCTATATCTGTGGCCTTTCGCCTAACACTGTATTAAGTTGTGATGTATTTATTTTTGCGTGCAATAAAGTATTTGTATTATATAGGACATGGGAGGCAGCACTTGGCCTAAGAAACTCCACTATACAATAAGAATGAAGAATAATTTTGATAAGGAGAGGTCGCCTGAAGAAATTGAAAACAATAAACCTTACGTTGGTGAGATCAGTGCTCCTGCTATGAACTCTTATCGCGAACTTGCATCGTACTGTCACTCCATAGCTACTTCAACTGCATCTTATCAGATTATTGATCTATCAGGCATCACCGGTCTTTGTCAAAATGTTGTGCAATGAATCGTTACAGAGTTCCTAGTAGACTTTTTTGTATTTTTGAATTAAATTTTTTATTAGTCTTTTTCTTCATGTGGGTTGTTATATTGTAAGGTCATCGACCGATCCCATGAATAACTGGATTATACAGGGCGTCCCACAGCTATGCCACATGGAGGGAAAGTACCTTAAATATTGTAGATAGAACATTTTACTGAAAGAAAAACTATTAAAACTGCATTCATACATTTTTTAATAATTACATGGTTGAACCGGGAATCAAACCCGCTACTTGAGGAAAAAAAAAGCGGCCAAGTGCGAGTCGGAATCGCCCATGAAGGGTTCCGTAGCAGCCAGTAACAATATAAAAGTTTTTGTAGTTCGTTGTGACTTTGATCAATGTTTTAATAATAGTGAAAGGTAAATTGCGGTTTACGATTTATGACGTATTAAAAAAAAACTACTTACTAAATCTCGTTCAAACCAATTTTCGTTGGAAGTTTTCATGGTAATGCATATCATATATTTTTTTTAGTTTTATCATTCTCTTATTTTAGAAGTTAGGGGGGGGGACACACATTTTTCCACTTTGGAAGCGTCTCTCACGCAAACTATTCAGTTTAGAAAAAAATGATATTAGGAACCTAAATATCATTTTTGAAGACCTATCCATAGATATAGTCCATGGAAATCGTACCATAAAAGGGGTCTTCACTTGCATCAAATCGGGCAGTTCTGATTTTTTTATATGTTGTATGTAATGAGGTGGTAATGACAAATATATTTTTTCCAACTCGAAAGCCTTCCGGAACATTGTAAAATTCATGAAAAACCATTAAATTTTTCAGTTTTTGCCATTTTTTACCACCAAGGACCCGTTTTACGGTAGAAGTCACTATGAATTCTTTTAAAGTAGACTAAATTTGCAACAAAATGAGAATAGTTGGGTCTCGATAAGCTGAATAGTTTCAAAGATACAAGCTGTTCAAATGTTTGCAAAATTTCTTAAATAATACAATTTAGAGTTTAGGGTGTCTGTCAAAAATATTTTTCTACTAAAGGTGTGCTTTTTATTATTTTTATATATAGTATAGGGTATATAATTATTTATAATAAAAAAAAACAAAACCATAATACAAATTTTTTGCAAACATTTGAACAGCTGTTATCTTTGAAACTATTCAGCTTATCGAGACCCAACTATTCTCATTTTGTTGCAAATTTAGTCTACTTTAAAAGAATTCATAGTGACTTCTACCGTAAAACGGGTCCTTGGTGGTAAAAAATGGCAAAAACTGAAAAATTTAATTGTTTTTCATGAATTTTACAATGTTCCGGAAGGCTTTCGAGTTGGAAAAATTATATTTGTCATTACCACCTCATTATATACAACATATAAAAAAATCAGAACTGCCCGATTTGATGCAACTCCAAATGTACCAATTCCATGTATCAATACCCCCCCACACGTATGGGTTTGATGAAAAATTTTTTTTTGAGTTTTAGTTCTATGTATGGTAATTTTTTGTCTATTTTTGTAAGAAAATCTTAATGCGGTTCACAGAATACATCTACTTACCAAGTTTCGACAGTATAGGTATTATAGTTTCGGAATAAAGTGGCTGTGACATACGGACGGACGGACGGACAGACAGACATGACGAATCTATAAGGGTTCCTTTTTTTGCCATTTGGCTACGGAACCCTAAAAACACCCTGTAGTTTTATCATACCGATCGAAAGGCTTCATCATAAGGGTTATTTTTGTAAGGCTAAATAACATAGTGTCAGAAATAAAAGGAAGACTATGTATGTATTTTAACATTTTAAATACAAAATTTATCAATTTTATTAAATGACCCCCACGCTGTTGAATACAAATTCGCACTCTTTTGATTATTTCACTCCCTGTCGATTTTTTAATCTTGTTGTGGTGGATATTTAGAAAGTTCTGTTTGTAAGGTACTTTCCCTCCATGTGGCATAGTCGTGGGACGCCCTGTATACTTTTAATCCGGGTAAGTAATAGAACAAATAACAACAATTGGCATATTATTTTAAAAATATACCAACGTTATACATAATTTTGTTTTAAATAACGAACGCTAGTTATAATCACTCAGTTGCAGAAAGGCTCATTAAATATTTAATGTGGCATTAAATACTAATCTTCCATTAAAGTGTTGCACAAAAGCAAATCATGACATAATAAATTTTAAATTTAATGCTTCATTAAATTTAATGGAAGAACTGTCAAACCTGCTATCTTTACCTCATTTTTGGTTGCACAAAGCGTCTTTACTGTCTAATGGGCATTATTTTGACGTTTCTTACATTAAAAATATAATTGGCCGTGAAAGCCCCATTAAAGCTAAAAATTGTCAGGATTTCTAATGAAAAATGTCTTTATCTAGTTGCAAAAGCTTGAAATATTTAATTTACCTTACTTCTTTAGTACTCTAACCAATAGTTTATTTTATTATGGTTGCTTTCTAATATCAATTACTTAAATAACATTTCAAATGCTAAATAAAACACAGAAAATGTTTCTCAGTATAATATATTTAAGATAATAATCGTGTAATATGTAAAGAAAAGAAAAAGTAAAAGTAGGTATTAAACTGATATTTAATTGATATACCTACTTACTTTTAATTCCTACATTTTTACACTGAGCTAAAACAGTACATACATTGCATTCCCCTACTTTCTTCTGAGCTTTTTGTTTCATATTATCATACAATGTTTTGAACTGCTCTGTCCCTCTGTAGCCTGTAGTAGTATTACTGTTGTACTTTCTAGAAATTGCCTTCCAGGCTTCGGTTTTTTTGCTTACATACGTTCCTCCCATCCTTTTATTTTCAATAATATGCTTATAACTGGAACAAAAGTAATTTATTTGTTTACAACTTTTCCGGCGACAATCGAGGTTTAGATTTTTGTGAGAGAAGTATACTCCGTAATTTCAGTTAGGTATTACTTACATAGCTAGTCTGTGTAGTCCTGTTTTGCATAATTTGCCTTACAGTAGCATTGTTTAACATATTAGTAAAATTATTTAATAAACGAAAATGTTGTAAATAACACACTCACCAGTTCACTACTGCTAACATTATTTTCTCCTGCCCTGTGTAGTTGGCACTCCGCTCCCGTTTTTTCTGCACTTCAGCCATCACAAAATAGCAAAAAATACAAAAAAATCGACAATAACGGTTTTTATAAAGCCACGAATTGTAAATATGAATTGCTCGTGAACTGTCTATGTCAAACAATATTTTGCTTTTTTTTGAAGTTTTATGGCTCGGCTACCATCAAATACGACAAATCTGCGTCATTACGTCAGAAACATTCACTCTTTCTTAATTTCCATATTGTTTCAGAGGGCAACCTTTTTTAATGAGAGCATTAACTAATGAAGGATTATCCTGGCATAATTATTTTTTATGCAACGTCTTTAAACTAATGAAATCATTAGAGGTAATCTTCCATTACCTAATGTAGGATTTAATGCCAGCTTTCTGCAACTGAGTGAATAAACGTTAGACATAATTTTAGAAAAAATAATGTTGAAACATCGTTAACAGCTCATATATGTCCCCACCGAGGGGCTCGAGCCTACCCTGATACCAGGGTGAATAGGCCTTAGTCAACCACGCTGGCCCAGTGCGGGTTGGACAACTTGAAATGTTGAAACATATAACAATCGATTAGTATAAAATTAGAACATATAACAAACAATACCTACGTATAATGTTTATTTGACATACAATTCAAAAGTTATAACGCACTAAAGATATAATTTCAAAATGCATAATGTTTAAAACACATAACGCCTTACGCCTTATTATTTTGTGTTTCATTTCCCTGAAGCCCCTTTCAAATCAATAAGCAAGCAAGCATATTATACGCTAGTAAACAAGCAAGCAAGCATGCAATTATGCATGCAGACAAGCAGGCGTGCTAGCAGGCATGCAAGCATAATAATAATAATAATAATAATAATAATAATTTTATTTGCAGTAAGTGTAGTGGTGCACGCAGGCAAGATGTTATACATTTTTTCTTAGTTCTAACACACTTAACCATAATTTGGCATGCAAAATACAGCATTATAGAGAAAAATAAAATAATAATATATCACTTGACAACAAAACACAAAATGAAGATCAAAACTTAATTGACATCAAACAACTACAGAGGACTCTATGCAATAAATCAAAGTGACAAGAATTGAGCAACAGAATAGAAACATTTCCCCAGCAACCATTTCTTCAGCCTAGCCACAAACAAACTATAAGGCAATTGCTTGAAATCTGTTGGCAAAGCATTAAATACCTTTACACACATGGCATAGCAATTTTTTAAATACAAAGCAGTTCTAGGTGAAATATCATATACTAGTTTACAGGGATCTCTAATAGATTTTGATAGTGTCATGCATCTCCTCTTGAACAAGTGTCCGTGAGATTTCACAAATTTGGCTATCTCTAGTATGTACATGGACGGTAGAGTGAGAACTTTAAGTTTTTGAAATAACGGTCTGCATGACTCGGTTGATGATACACCCAATATTGTTCTTATGCATCTTTTTTGAGCCTTAAAAGCTCTACTAAGATCTGTGCTATTTCCCCACAGTAACAAACAATATCTTAATACTGAAGATATGTACCCATGGTATGCAGTCAGCGCCGTACAAATAGATGCAGATACCCTAAGTCTTCGAAGTACAAACTTAAAACTATTTACCTTATTACATACGTTTTCTATGTGATACTTCCAATTACAATTTTTATCTATTGTCAATCCTAAAAATTTCGTATGTGTTACTTCCTTAATACTAAAATCACCGTATTTAATATTAACACTCATTTGTTTCGTACCATAATTGTGAAAGTGAATAATATTAGTTTTATTTAAATTGACGTGCAAGTTATTACGCTCTAGCCATTTTATTATTTTGTCTACAGAGGAGTTTATTTGCGCTTCTAGATTTTTTGGTTCACAATTGGTATCAGCTGTTACTACAAGGGAAATATCATCGGCAAACAGATAGCATTCATTAGATGTAATATCATTCAGGTCATTGATATATAGCAAAAACAATAAAGGACCGAGTATGCTTCCCTGAGGAACTCCGTAGCTATTTACTTTATAATCCGAATAATACTTAGTAACTGTGTCATTCTCATCAAAGTTAGTTATTTCTACACATTGCTTTCTGTCTTGCAAATAACTCGTAAACCAGTCAAGTGCTACTCCGCGGATTCCATAATTATTTAGTTTACTTAATAAAATTTTATGATGAACAAAGTCAAATGCTCTCGTCATATCAAAAAATACAACAAAAGTTTTCTTTTTTGCATCTAAATTTTTTATTATTCTGTGAACGAGATTAAAGCTAGCTAATGTTGTTGATTTACCACTCTGGAACCCATATTGATGTTTGTTTAAGATGTTATGTTTTTCAATAAAGGTGGTGATTCTTCCATACATCGCCTTTTCAAAAATTTTCCCTATTATAGGAATTAAAGTAATTGGTCTATAATTTGATATCATTTCTTTATCCCCCTTTTTATGAATTGGCTTCACAATTGAGAGCTTTAGAGCTTCAGGGAATTTTCCATTTTCGAAAGATAAATTTACTAGATAACTTAGAATTGGTGCTACTTCGATTGAACATTCTTTCAATATTTTAGTCGAAACTCCATCATACCCTTCGGCGCTAGTATTATTCAGAGATTTGATTATTTTAATAATTTCTTTATCGTCACATGGTTTTAAGAAGATACATGATGAAATATTATTTTTATTAGTATTATGAAAATTTGAAGACTTGTTAGTGAGACCAATGAGGTAATCGTTAAATTCGGTAGCAATTTCATTCGGATTTGTAATGACATTATTATTAACTCTTATTTCTCTTAAAAATTGATTTTGTTTCTCAATATCATTATCATTAATAACTTGCCAAGAGGCCTTACATTTATTTTTTGCATTACGTACTAGTTTGTCATTTGAGATTCTCTGAGCAATATTACAACATTTTTTGAATACTTTAGAGTAATTTTTGTAACGATATCTATTCGAAAAAGTTTTGTTATGATAGTAAGTAAAGCGAAAGTTACGTTTCTTTCTACTGCAAATTTTTAGTCCCTTGGTTATCCACCGAGAGCTTAAGCTTGACGTCTTTATTTTTATTTTGACTAAAGGAAAACATAGTTTATAAAACAACGAAAAATATTCAGAAAAAATGTTGTAAGCTTTATCAATGTCAGTGGTCTCGTATACCTCTGAAAATGTTAGCTTTTGTAAGCAGTCACGGAATTTACATATGTTTTCATCCGAGTAATCTCTTTTTAGAACATAGTAATGATGTCTTTGTGTTAAGTTTGCACATATTTTAAGGTAGAGTTAACATTTGGGCTGTGTCATGGTCTGATATATCGAAAGGTAATACCTCCGCAATCGCGTTCTTCTTGTTACTAACTATTAGATCCAGGCAAGCATTTTTCCTAGTGGGTACATTAATGTGAGAGGTCATATTGTGTGATTTTAAGAGGTCTAAAAATTCCTGTGTTGATTTATTTATATTCAGAATATTTAGATTGAAGTCCCCTGTTAACACTACAGTGTGATTAACTTTACTCATGACTTTACCTAACAGATCGTCAATCTTTCTAAAAAAGAAACTTAAATCATCTATTTTATTATTAGGTACTCTATATATGCAAATTACTGTGAGCTTTTGCTTTGGAATACAAATACCACAACATTCAAAATGTATGTCTGTGGCTAAATCTTTAACAAAATCTAATTCCTTAAACTGAATTCCATTCTTAACTAGTATTCCGACTCCTCCTCTTTTATCCATTTTTTTCCTACACATAACGCCTTACGCCTTATTATTTTGTGTTTCATTTCCCTGAAGCCCCTTTCAAATCAATAAGCAAGCAAGCATATTATACGCTAGTAAACAAGCAAGCAAGCATGCAATTATGCATGCAGACAAGCAGGCGTGCTAGCAGGCATGCAAGCATACAAACATACTTACAAGTAAGTATGCAGGCAAGAATGCAAGCAAGCATGCAAGCAAGCATGCAGGCAAGCAAGCATGCAGGCAAGCAAGCATGCAGGCAAGCATGCATGCATACATGTCAACCTAACACGAAGGGTATGGCGGGAGAACTGGGCTCGCTCTGCTCGCCCAGCTCTCTTCTGCCATACCCTTCGAACCTATACTATCCGTGTCGGGGTGCGTAGAACTCCTGTGCTCGCTTCGCTCGCACCCGCCCTGACATTTATTTGTAGGTAGACATCGGTTGTTTTGCCATTATTAAGTTCTTATGACTATTATTGTAGACGATTTTTATAGGTAACAAATTTATATTTATTGACTATTATATCTATCAAGTTTTATATCAAGTAGTGTTAGACAAGATGAATGTTATAGCTCATGATAATTATACCAAACATATTTTATGTCAGATGATTGTTATACCTAAAAAAATATGGCAAGTGACTGTATGTCTATCGTTTGTTATAACTTTTGAACGTTATTAAAATGAAAATATGCCAATCGTTGTTATATAAAATGCGACGCACCCTTTTAATCCACTAGTATAACACTTACAAGAGTTGATTTAATTCAGACCACACGGCGGTTATTTCACTATGTTTGGTTCTCAGGTGTACTGAACGAGCAGTTTATGCGTCTTCAATGGTCCATAGACTCATGTTACATAACTCTTCGCTCTAAAACTCAGGTATGAAATAACCTTAACGCCCTAAAACACAGACACAGTCACTCTAGGACACAATCAAAGGGTTAGAGTCTTGAGGCATTTGATAAGCGGCGTAAGAGACGAAGAAGAAGAAACGATGAGGTTCTACTAGATTACGTTAGTAGTAAAGCTAAATTCGCTAAACCACCATGTTGTTTGTTGACCATTTTAAAACAGTACAGGTAAAATGTTGGCACATCTGGTGCAAAATATATTATATATTTTTAAATAATATCACTTAACAAGGAATCCTAATAACTATATCGCGTATTCTTTGAAAATACATTATAATGTACAACTACATGTTTTTTTTACAGAGGCGACGAAATATACCGCATATGCCGGTCAGTTAAATTATTTTTCTTTTTGTTTTCTTCTAGTAAGTATTCAATATTTTTTTATTATATAAAGTCTTGAATGTATTTTTAGGCTGTAACTTTGTTGGAAATCCAGCCCCTAGATACGCACGGGATAGCATTTATAGTGTCATCTGCTTTAGAAAACCTTTGTCCACTCTCTCTGTTGATACCATTCGTATTTCTGCTTATAAGGCTGATTGATGAACGAGCTAGTGGAGTAAAGGTAAGACTGGTTAAAATCTGACTAACAGTTTAGGAAATATTCGTAGCCAAACATACATACATACATACAAACAGTAAACACACATCTATTATCTTCTGTATATTTTAGGGGTTACGTGTATGTAAGTATTGCCTGAAATAAATGAATTTATTTTTATTAATATTAAAAAGCAGACCACATATAGGATTAGCTAGGTACTCTCTGCATGCGTCTGTCCGACAGCGCTAATTTCCGAAAATAGTTTTAAGAAAGGGAAGGGCTCCTTATTTTTGAAACTAGTGGTCCTGGATTTACAAAAGTGACTGACTGAGTTGTTTATGCAAAGAATTCTTTGAGGTTCACCATTTTTAGGGTTCCGTACCTCAAAAGGAAAAAAACGGAACCCTTACCCCCTGGCAACAGCTTCGCGCGGCGGGCGGCATGTAATGTTTTTTTTTTTTTCTGGCCTGGATCCAAGTCCTTTCAGCCGTATTCATTAGTTCATTTCTTGTTGTCACATAGTAGGTAGGTTGTCGGCGCGAAAGTTGCCAGAACATTACTATTGTAACTATTTGTAACATTTTACGTTATTTTCGAGCCCCCGTTACTTCCGCGTTACATGACTCAAAACGTTACTTTTACGTATTTTTAATTTTTTTGTGCTACATTACAGTGTTGAAGTTGTTTTCTAAGTAAAATAAGATAAACGTTACGTTTATTGCAAAAGTTGGGTAATTTCACACATTTAAATTAATTTTTTAATCTTGGTGGTACATTTTTCTAGCAGGTTTTTCGAAAATTTTTTTTTAGATCTCATGTTATTAATGGCTATGGGACACTGGCAATATTCCGCTGGTCGCCGGTCGCTGGTCGCAGGTCGCGCCGCGCGTCGCGCGATGCTGTGGCCAGGCCCTGTTGTCCTAATAGAACGCGATTACGCGATTCGCGCGAATTTTACTCGTACGAACGCGCGATCAAACATATTGAAGTCGAATAGGTGTCCTAATAGACGATCGCGCGATTGAACGATTTCTTCATACATTTGACAATCGCGTGTTCGCGCGAACTTGCGATGATCGCGTAGTCGCGTTCTATTAGGACAATGCCTCATAGGGTCACTTTGTTGTCTATCTGTCTGTCAAGATCAAGCTGAAATTTATATCAAAAATAATACTCAGGTCTACTGTTCCTTGGAGCTGTAAAAAAATCAAACTTCTAAGCCAACTAAATCAAAAGCTACAACCGTTTATGCCGCAATTTCGACATATGCAAAGGAATTAAAACTTTAGAGAAAAGAAAAGAAGCAGCGACTTAGAGCACAGATAAAGGAATAAATTGTAATAAATATACATTTTTAGTTAAATCCTATAAATCAAATTCGTTAACAGCTCATATACGTCCCCATTGACAAAGAGCTCCGAATTCCTCAAGCTTACCCTGATACCAGGGTGAATAGGCCTTAGTCGACCACGCTGGCCCATAACCAGTGCAGGTTGGTCAACTTCACACACAACCTTTGAATTTCTTCGCAGGTGTGTGCAGGTTTCCTTCACCGTAAGAGCGTCGAATAACCGTACATATGAATTCGAAAATCGAAAACACATTGGTACGTGCCGAGGTTTGAACTCGCGAACTTCGGAATGGAAGTCAACGGGCCTAGCCACTTGACCACTGACGCTCCAAAAATAAATAAATCAAATAGGTACTTTTAATATTATTTAGCCAATAATAATGTGCAGTTTATACGGCTAAAGATGAAATAACTCGACGCAATTTTATATTTTATCGAACATTAGCCGCTCCTCAAAGATAAACCTAAGTTTAGCCGGCTAATCTTAAGTTTATGTTCACACCTGTCTTTAGCCGTAACGTATATAAACAATGATATCTTGCCACCGACCCGCATATATTTTATTTTTTTTAACTCTCCTTACCCTAAGGTTGCCTGGAAGAGATTGCTACCTTAGCAATAAGGCCGCCTGTTGACTTCTGTATCTGAATTTAATGTATTTATTTCCTTTGTTATTCCTTGGGTGTCAATAAAGCATATTTGTTTTGTATTGTATTGTATTTATCTTTGTACTAAATTTCATTAATATCCGATCAGTACTTTTGAAGCCTCTTCAATTATTAGGAATATTTTAGGTAAGTTTTTTACACCTTGGGTTACATTATTGGAGGTTTAAGAAGGATCTCTATTTTTTTAAATAGAATATGTACCTAATCTATTTTACTAGGGGATAGTGTAGCTTTCCAATAGTGAAATAATTTTTGAAATCGGTTCATTAGTTTTGAAGCCAATATGCAAACAAACAATCAAATGTTTCCTCTTTTAATGTTATAGTACGAGAGCCCACGACCAAAATTTTTGTCTCATAGCAATACGGCCAAAACCGCATCAAATCGATAGATACGATTATCCTGAACTCGAAAATACCAATATCAGACATTTTCCACGTAGCGTTTGATCTGACCGAATTTTCAAAATTGTCAAAGAATTTTACCGAACTGCATCATAGCAATATGTCTGATTTGCAGACTGTAGTTGAATGATAGTTCTGAGATACCGGAAACATATTTTTCAGACGTTAGTGGTGTAGCGCAAACACGTAAAATCACTTAAAAAAAAATAAAAATGAGACAAAAAAAATGTCTCATAGCATAGCAATATGTCTGAAAATATTTTTTATTAGTAAATTTTGGTTATTTGATGCGAACAAAACAATTTTCAGACGGAAATGTGAACGCATTAAATTTTGAGACCGTTTTGAAAATGTTAACAAATTTTACCGATCGGTATCATAGCAATATGTCTGAAAATTGTTGGACATGATAAAATAAGTTGTCCACATACACAGTACAAAAAAATTATATCAGACAAATTAAGTGTAGCACCTTCTCTATCAGACAACTTTTCGATACTCAGATATCATTTAAAAATCGTATTGAGGCATCTTGAATTCTCTGTTACAATCCAATGAATACGTTGCGATCCTGAATTTATTAGATGATTATTAACAAAGAATTTACCCGAAACCGTAACATTGAAGTTGAAGGACTGAAATAAATCGCACAAAAGTATCCCTATTTACCCCATTTTACGATATCTATGAAGGCTGTCAATTTAAAAAAGCATTTAACAGAGGCGTCGTCGGCCAGGCGACTCCGAAATGTTATTTTCGTTTTTGGGAGTATATGCTACACTTAAAGTGTCTGAAAACAGGTTTTTGGTAATCCTGGCAGCAATACGAAAAAGTTAAAAAAAAATTATGATACAGGTCAGCTAAATTTGTTGACATTTTCAAAAATGCGCTCAGGCTATATGCTACGCGCAAAATGTCTGAAAACAAACTTTTTCGTAATACAATTATAAAATCTAAGGTGGGTGGACCATGGAAGGCCACTCTAACGAGTAAACGCTTTTTATTCGTTTATTAACTGGATAAATGAAAAAAACAAATTATCAAATAATAGTTTGTTTTATTGTGTACCATATAAATCACTTTTTTTTAACCTAGCTTTAATCAGTATTCATTAAACTTAAGTTTTGTTAAGCTCTTCCAAATGGCCCTGCTAGAAACAAGGCTCCTTAGAAGGCCATTATAGTAAATCAGTCGGTTTAACACTAAAAGTTGATGAATAGCAATTAAATCTACAATAAAAAGAAGTGGTTTATATGTTACGTAATAAAACAAAGTATTACCTAAATATTTGCTAGTTTCATTTATCCAGTAAATAAACGAATAATAACTGTTTATTTGTTAGAGTGGCCTTCTATGGTACACCCACCTTATTTTAACGTCGTCGATTTCCAATATCAATGTAAGCGCGAGCGATTCGCCGCCGCGTCTGTGATTTCCAGTTCGATGGGTGTACCTAACCTAACCTAACCTCACCCTTCCTCACTCCATCCGTTCCGATCCCGAGCGCCGAATGTGACGATAGAGTATTTTTTAAAGAAAACTGTACGATTTGACATTTTGATATCTCTAGGACTCAGAAGGCTGAAAAATAATTAAAACTCTTAAACACATTCGAGCTAACAACGTCATAGTTTGTCCAAAATCAATTTTTGTGTTGTGGCACATCGTTCTATCACGTCGTAGAACAATTTGACCACGTCTTGTTTCTGTATTATTTTTAGGCTGCTACGTCCGTCATAGCGCCGCATCGTGTTAAAATTTTAGTGTCTTAGCGCTACCGCACATTAGTTTTTTTATTACCTAAACTTAAGTCACGCACACATTCACATGAGATGATCTCAAACGTGAACAACGTTGCCACACGTCGTTTGGTGTTTGGGCCGCCATATTACCAGTCGGCTTGTGCAATCTTACAGTGACCACATGTTTTGCTTCATAACCACGCCAAAACATTGTAAGTTTTGTCGTGTTTCATTCGTTTTATGTGATATTTGAGTAACTGTTTCGGATGAATAATTATCTAATGTACAAAATGGTAAATTTTACAGATAGGAAACAAAAAAAAAACACCTCAGAAAGCCAGTAAAGAAAAAACCAGTGAAGTGACAATCATCGGCGGCGATCATCATCAACGACAAAATTAAACATTTGTTATGATTGTAAATTTTTGAAAAATAAAAGACATAACTGATATATTTTGAGCTTTAATTAAAGATTTTGATTTTTTATTCGTTATAAAACGATGCGTGGACGTTATTATACGTTGTTGCTCCACTATACAGAAACACAATCAAAATGTGCGCTGGTACGTGTACTGACGTCTGTAGTCGTCTACGTCAAATGACGTTACCGTGAAATTATACATGATATTTGTTTTAAAATACGACGGTACAATAATGAACGTCCTCAAACTTTGTATGGAGAGATCATGTGCCACAGCCCATATACTGACCAAAGTAAAATGTGTGCACGAATGTGTTAATAAACAGTATGCTATGAAGTCGTAGCAATAGCCGGCGATGGATGACTGGCGACTTCAAATACCAAACCAAGTCATCCAACCCCTAGTTCTTGATCATCATCACCCAAATATGAAAATAAATATTTATTTAATATTTCAGGAGCTATTGAAACAAGTGGGTGTATCTTATGGTGTATGGGCTCATTCTCACGGCCTGAACATGTTGTTTCCCAGTTTATTCTACGCCACATGCGGGACTTTGATTTGCAAAATATCCAGCAAACCAGTGTTTCCAAACACGAATGTTTTCTTACTGTTTTTGTTGTTTTTGCTGCACTTTCATTCCGTTATGACCTTAGCGTTCTTATGCAGCTATTTGTCTAAGACTGGAGGTGAGTGTGCTTACTTACGTACTCGTAGTAGGTGATTGATTTATTCTCTCAAATAATAATATTTTTTTTAATAATTAGGCGTTTAAGTAACACATCCCGTTTGCACTTAACTTTTAGTATAACCATAGTTAAAAAACACAAGGCTATGAATGAATATCCTAACAAAAAATTGTGTGCACTAATAATCTTTCCCTAAATTAGTCCTATCGTATTGGTACGAGAGCCCACGACCAAAATTTTTGTGTCATAGCAATACGGCCAAAACCGCATCAAATCGATAGATACGATTATCCTGAACTCGAAAATACCAATATCAGACATTTTCCACGTAGCGTTTGATCTGACCGAATTTTCAAAATTGTCAAAGAATTTTACCGAACTGCATCATAGCAATATGTCTGATTTGCAGACTGTAGTTGAATGATAGTTCTGAGATACCGGAAACATATTTTTCAGACGTTAGTGGTGTAGCGCAAACCCGTAAAATGATAGTTCTGAGATACCGGAAACATATTTTTCAGACGTTAGTGGTGTAGCGCAAACCCGTAAAATCACTTTAAAAAATAAAAAATGAGAAAAATAAAAATGTCTCATAGCAATACGTCTGAAAATCTTTATTATTAGTAAATTTTGGTTATTTGATGCGAACAAAACAATTTTCAGACGGAAATGTGAACGCATTAAATTTTGTTTTTAACAAATACCGATCGGTATCATAGCAATATGTCTGAAAATTGTTGGACATGATAAAATAAGTTGTCCACATGTACAAAAAAATTATACCAGACAAATTAAGTGTAGCACCTTCTCTATCAGACAACTTTTCGATACACCAGGATATCATTTAAAAATCGTATTGAGGCATCTTGAATTCTCTGTTACAAACCAATGAATACGTTGCGACCCTGAATTTATTAGATGATAATTAACAAAGAATTAACCCGAAACCGTAACAATGAAGTTGAAGGACTGAAATAAATCGCACAAAAGGATCCCTATTTACCCCATTTTACGGTATCTATGAAGGCTGTAAATTAAAAAAAACATTTAACAGAGGCGTCGGCCAGGCGACTCCGAAATGTTATTTTAGTTTTTGGGAGTATATGCTACACTTAAAGTGTCTGAAAACAGGTTTTTGGTAATCCTGGCAGCAATACGAAAAGTTTAAAAAAAAAATATCCGTATTGCTATGATACAGGTCGGCTAAATTTGTTGACATTTTCAAAAATGCGCTCAGGCTATATGCTACGCGCAAAATGTCTGAAAACAAACTTTTTCGTAATACAATTATAAAATCTATGTACATTTTCACTGGGAGCCTGTTGTATTTCCTAATCCGTTACTACACACCTAGTCGGGTTCAGAATCATACAATCTAACGATTTTATAGGGTTTTGCCGTATTGCTATGAGACATGGTTTTGGTCGTGGGCTCTCGTACTATATGTTAAGCTGTTCCCCGATAAACATTGGAATTTTTTACAAAGTGCGACCACGACACATTTTTTGTTTTTTTACTTCACTGTTGTCGCTTAACTGTTAAAAAGATAATATAAAATCTAGGTCGTTTTGGTGCTAAGAGTAGAGATGGGCGGTCGGGTAAATACCCAATATCCCACCTGGGAATTTTCCCGGTATACCTATGCCCACGCACCCGGTGAATTCCCATATCTTTCCAAATTAGTGGGTGGATTAAAATTAATAAATTGTTATAGCATTATTTTGTTTATTTATGGGCCGATTTAGATGAAACTTGGTTTAGAATTTTATTTTGATGAAAATATAAAAATGGTACTTATATCAAAATGTTATACAAAATCCAAGTTGGCGGTCAATTTAAGTACTTAAATTTGACCCGATTATGATCCAATTCGGTTTTCAGACCGTTTCTGTTTAAAACTTTATGACGAGGAAACAATACTGTAAAAAAATAATACAGAAATACAACTTACAATAGACGTAAATAACATTTAACCTAATACACATTTTCACGGGTTTTCTCCACGATTTTGAATGTGTGTTAGTGCAGTTAACAACCGCGAAAATCTAAGAATGTTCATTTAACCTAATATTGAAAATATTTAAAGAAAATACAAAATATTAAAATGTAAGCATTTTCAAAAATTTTGCCGATTTCGATGTACGAGTATCTCAGTTTAAAACAGAGAAATTGGAGCCGCGCTTCGCTTGTTTAAAACAATATTTTAGCATTGAAGTTAGAATGCAATGTCAAAATAGCGAACTTTTTTGTTAATTGACTGATTTTGATGAAACTCAGTTTATAAGACTAATTCTAGCTAGAAAATAAATTGGTATAGGTATTAGGTATATTTTTTGTACAAAATAAGATTATAAAACGAGTTTCATCCAAATCAGTTAATAAACAAATATACGCTTGAAACACATAACCCTTCCTGCAGTCGGGTAAAAAGTGGGCAATATTTACAAAATTTATGTTGATATTGCATTTGAAACTTGTCATACTACCTACATAAAATACATAAACCGAGTTTCATCGAAATCAATCCGTAAACTAAAAAAGTTTGACTGCCATCTTGGATTTTTGATCGTTTTTTATATACATTGCATTCTGACTACAATGCTAAAATAATGTTCTAAACTGAGATAAATCAAAATTGGTCCATAAACATAAAAGTTAGCTCTCAACTTAGATTTTGCTAAATGTTTACAATTCATTATATTTTTCTTGCCAAAATAGTGTCATGACTCATGACACAAGTTTCATCGAAATATATCCATAAACATAAAAGTTGGCCGCCAACTTAAATTTTTATATAACTTTGACATTGCATTCCAATATCCTTGGAAAAATAGTGTTACAAACCGAGTTTCATCGAAATCAGTTCATAAACACTGTTGTTTACTGATGGTTTTCCGAAAAATAAATTAATTAATGAACAAAAAAGTTGGCCGCTATCTTAGATTTTTATTTAATTATATATTGCATTGTAATTTCTATGCTAAAATAATTTTCCAAACCGAGTTTCATTGAAATCGGTCGGTAAACAAAAAAATTGCAGCCATCTTGAATTTAACAGAGTTTTATTGAAGTTGATCTTTTCCTTCGTCGTAAAAATGTAGTTTTACTTAAATCTGCCCAGATATAAATATTATTATACAGTCTTTCAAAATAATACTTAAATTAAAATTGCATAAGAAATAAAAAGTAGGTAGCCATCTTAAATTTTGGATATTTTTGGAATCGCAACATTGTTTTTTGTCAAAGTTGTGTCACAAACTAAGTTTCATCAAAAAACAAACTAATTGTAGAAAAAGTAGCTAACAATAACCAAGAGAAAAATGTACATACACATTTTAAAATAAATTGTATATACGAGTACTCAACATTTCACTTGTATTTAATGTTCCAAGTCAGTTTAGTTCGAGTTTAGCGAATGATGTATCATTAATCATTATACTGATCACGAAATGGTATGCCAAGAGGAACGAAATCTATTATTCGCTTTAGGCATATTGCAAGGTGGTGAACATTTGTAAAACCCTAAAAAATCTGTTAAATGACGAGATACACATTATAAAGGGTCTTTCAACAAGGACGGGTCGATGTTAAAATTGAATAAAACAAGATGTGTGTGAGACATAGATATCAGAATAGGTGGTGTGAGATATTAACGAAATTATTTTTTTTATTTCAAAGGCCCATTTATGCCATTACGGATGGAATGTGACATCGTTCAAATGTCCGCCGCGGCTTTATATGGTGGCACGAATCCGAGAGGTCTAATTTTTAATGACTCTACTGCATAGTTCCGGTTGAATCTGAGCAATGGCCTGCATTATGTTGGCTTTCAGGGCAACGGTCGAATGTGGTTTATTGGCATAGACCTGCGACTTCAGAAAACCCCACAAGAAAAAGTATAGGGGTGTCAAATCACACGATCGTAGTGGCCAATTCACTTCACCTCTGCGAGAGATAACCCTACCGTCAAACCGTTCATGCAGAATGTCGATTGTGTCGTTCGCTGTGCAGCAAGTAGCGCCATCTTGTTGGAACCACCATGTCGTTCACGTCCATATTGTTCAATTTAAGCCATAAGAAATTTTATATCATTGATCTGTAGCGTTCGCCGTTGATGGTGATGGCCTTGTCAACGTCGTTTTCGAAGAAGTACGGACCAATGACGCCGCCAGACCAAAATCCGCACAAAACAGTAACTTTTTGTGGATGCATTGCAATCTGGTGAACCTCATGTGGGTTGTGGTCATCTCATATACGGCAATTTTGCTTATTAACAAAACCATTCATCCAAAAATTTGCCTCGTCGCTAAAGATTATTCTATGCAGCGGAGTCATTAAAAATTGGACCTCTCGGATTCGAGCCACCTTCCGAAGCCGCGGCGGACATTTGAACGATGTCATATTCCATCCATAATGGCATAAATAGGCCTTTTAAATAAAAAAATAATTTCGTTAATATCTCACACATATCTTGTTTTATTCAACTTTAACATCGACCCGTCCTTGTTGGAAGACCCTTGTATAGTGTGTGTGGTGACCCATGTATAGTGTGTATCTCGTCATTTCGCTCACCACTTTGCAATATGCCTAAGCGAATAATAGATCTTTTCATCTATAGAGATGGAACTAAAAATGGAAATTTTAGTAGTCGTATTAGCTTAGAGCGGGTTTGGGTGATTCAAATTATATGATAAGTCACACAGTATAGTTTAACAATCTTTTTTTTTTTCAAAATCTAGTTTATCACCCAGAAGTATTTAATTAAGTCTGTGAAAACCCCCTCATCAACACATGCATTGAAGATGAATGGTCTGAAGATGACCATGGTCTAACAAGAAGACCAGGTAACTTGACACAAGCCTACGTCATCTGCTGTTCATCCTTGTCGAATAATAGGCATTCGACAAGGATGAACAGCAGATGACGCAAGCTTGTGTCAAGTTTGACAGTCCGATTGTTAGACCTCGTTTTTTTAGACCATGGTTATTTATTACGTTACACGTAATAACGTAATAATAAACATAACCTGTATTTATTTGTAACTAGCTGTCCGCCCCGCGGCTCCGCCCGCGTTAATTTTTTTTCCCGTGAGAATTAAAAAAAAAAATCTGTAAGAACTATCCTTGGGCTTCAACGAACTTTGAAAAAAAAAGAATTGGTAATATTGGTCCAGGCGTTGTTGAGTTATGCGCTTACCAACACATTTCGCGATTCATTTTTATAGAGATGACAAATGATCCACAGAATAAAAAACACAACTTAGGTCGTTAGTTTCAAACCATTTAAAATTATTGAAAACCGCAGTTACGTGGACTATGATTTAAATATTTGTGTAAAAAATATATGAATAATCCCTTATTATTCCTGAAATGCTATGTATGAAACTTATCAAGCTATGTACAGTACAGTCGGAGGGGAATCTGTGTATTTCTAGTAGTAAAATTGCGAACAGTGATACAAACACTTGAGTGCGACTCTGTATTGGAGTCATTTTGAACATTATTTTGATAAATTGATGAATTTTGTATTAGAAATGTTAAAATACATAGTCTTCCATTTATTTCTGGTACTAAGTTACTTAGCAAAAAATAATCCTTATGATAAAGCCTATCGATCGGTATGATAAAACGACAGGGTATTATTTTCTCTCGTGTAGCGGGTTCGACTCCCGGTTCATGTAATTATTAAAAAATGTATGAATGCAGTTTTAATAGTGTTTAGAAATAAAATGAAATCTTCTTTCAGTAAAATGTTCTATCTACAATATTTAAGGTACTTTCCCTCCATGTGGCATAATAATAGCCGTCGTGGGACGCCCTGTATACCCGCGCCCGGCGCGAGACCGTCGTCTTTTCATTATTTTTGTTAATGCCGCAGCATTCTGTAAAATGACAAGTTATACGATTTTCCGACGAAATGTATATTATTAGTTTGTATTGTGTTGTTATACGAGTAACTCTCCCGTTGTTCAAATCAACTACTTCTTATATCACCACCACATTATATACTTCATATCATTTATAATTATATATGTCACCGTAAAATTGTGAATACCGTTAGATTACAATTTAACTCGCGTGATTGTAAACTGTCGAAAGATTGTGAACTAAACTGTACTGATCACAATTGAACGTATAAATTTCGGTAGATTGTAGATAATCTATCGAAGTAAAACTGTTAAATCACAATCTGTCGCGCGTTAAATTGTCAATTGTCCAAAGGCTGTTCCTGATTGGTCGGTCTTACAGCAGGCCGTTCTATGTCCATACAGTTAGTAATAAAACACAAGCGTCAGTTGAATAAAATTTATGCACTTCAAGAATTGTGACAGGAAGTAGGTATTTATCTATTATTTAGTAGATAATTAGTAATTTTGACATCATATTATGGTATATTACTATTATAATTACTATTCTTCGATTAATCACGGATTCATTTTACTTTCACAATAATTTCATAGAACTTATTATAAAGCAGTGAGTTATTTTCAACACGAAATTAATTGAAATTCACTTAAACACAGATTGTTTACATTAGATAATAAACGAAAAAACAAACCAAATATGGCGGCGCGGAGCATATGACGATCAACCAATCAGCGCGCGAGATGCGTTCCATCCTATGCCATTTCACAATTTGATGGTTTAATTTCGATAGATTACAATCTATCGAAAAATTATCAGTTAAATTGTAAACAGTATGTTTGGTTCACAATTTTTCGATAGTTTACAATCTCGCGAGATAGATTGTAATCTAACGGTTTTTATAATCTTACGGTGACATATACAGGGCGTCCCACGGCTATGCCACATGGAGGGAAAGTACCTTAAATATTGTAGGTAGAACATTTTACTGAAAGAAGACATTATTTTATTTCTAAAAACTATCAAAACTGCATTCATAATTTTTTTTATAATTACATGGTTGAACCGGGAATCGAACCTGTTATACGAGAAAAAAAATATCCTGTAGTTTTATCATACCGATCAAAAGGCTTCATTATAAGGGTTATTTTTTGCTAAATAACTTAGTGTCAGAAATAAAAGGAAGACTATGTATTTTAACATTTTTAGTACAAAATTTATCAATTTTATCAAATGTTCGAAATGACCCGTTGAATACAAATTACATTCTTTATTTCACTCCCTGTCGATTTTTTAACTTGTTGTGGTGGATATTTAGATTAATACGTCTAAGTTCTGTTTGTAGCTCGTGGACATTTTCTTACCGGTTCTTGTCAACAAATTTTTTTTACATAATCCCATTTTAAAAATCTAACGAGGCTAGATCTGGCGATCTCGGCCGGCCACATCAAATGTTAAAATTCATAGTCTTCCTTTTATTTCTGACACTATGTTATTTAGCAAAAAATAATCCTTATGATGAAGCCTTTCGATTGGTATGATAAAACTATAGGGTGATTTTTTTTTCTCGTGTAGCGGGTTCGATTCCCGGCTCAACCGCGTAATTATTACAAAATGTATGAATGCAGTTTTGATAGTTTTTAGAAATAAAATAATGTCTTCTTTCAGTAAAATGTTCTACCTACAATATTTAAGGTACTTTCCCTCCATGTGGCATAGCCGTGGGACGCCCTGTATACCGTGCTAAAAGAATTCTTCTTAAAATTTTGTGCAGATTATGTGAGTACTATCGCGGTAGTGGCTTTTGCGATATTAGTTGTTCCGGATAGACTCTTAGAAAAAAAGCATATGCCACGAGCAGTACGGTACCTTACTGGATTGCTACCACACGTACCTGGGAGGTGGTTCTGGGTAGAAGTTGGAGTACTTGAACAACAAGGTTAGTCTTAGGCATATACTATACCTATACTTATAAACTATACTTATAAAATAATTGTCCCAGCTATAACATTCATAGCATGAATGAATATGATATACCTACTTCAAAGTGCAATGGATTAATTTCCTATTGCGTTTTTGTGGGACAAATTAGAGGTAAATAAAGGAGAGTAAAAAAATTGACAATAGGAATTTAGAGTGTATACCTACAACTAAATTCTATATTCCTATTGAAAATATACTTTTTTCACTAAATATACTTTGTGAGCTCGACCCATCACTATATAATACTATACGGAAGATCAGCGGATCAAGAATGAAAATTCCATAACGTTATGCTGAGCAGTGACCTTTTTGCTTGCCGCTTTGCTAAAAGTTATGTTTATATGTATTCTATTTTGTTTGTAAGCAAATAAAGTTATTTCTATTCTATTCTATATTTTATTTAGTTAATTTTTTTTTCAGGAAAAGGATTGGGTTTCAAGAACATGCATGAATCTCATTCAAAATTAAGTCAGTCGGTGTTAATAGCATATATTATGATGATCCTGCAAATCTGTATGTACTACATTTTGGCTGACATGCTCGAAGACGTTTGTCCATCCAAATATGGCATCAAAAAATCTTGGAATATTTTCAAGGTAAAATGATGATTTTTTTTTTCAAAAATTCAAATTCATAATTATTTATTTGCATGGAATAGGTGTACATGGTTTTCATTATTGTTAAACAAAAACTCGCTACTAAACGTAAATTCATTATTTTGAAAGTCCGTTTTCCATGTTTGTTGGCAAATAAATCTTCAGAATACAATAATTACAATCCAAAAAAAATTATAAATTGTTAATATGCTAATGTAAAGGACGTGGAGTTCGGGATTTGGAAGGAAAGCCGAATCACTTGATTTACGAATTTATCGGGACAGGAAACCAGTTTTTTTTATAATTTACATTATAACCATAATTATTTTGATACCAGGTTCCATAATTATTTTCATTACACTTATTTACATATTATACTATTTACAAATTAAAGCAACAGCAACGCTAAAAACCATTTAAACGACTACGACACTAATTATTTTATGTATACTTTTCTGACAAGCGTTTAAATGTACTCATTATATTCTAATTCAAAATTTAAAGTAAGATTTTTTTATAAATAAATTTTCGTTACTATTTTAATGGACAAGTAATAAAAAACCGTAATTGATAACTCTGCACCAAAAGTGTATTATTTATAGTTTATTTATACACGAATATACACATTATTAGTGGTGGTTTCTTTAGTAAATACAGCGTGGCGGCCAATGCCCGCTCGCCATGCCAATAATCAGTTTTACCCCTCGCCTATATATATTAGTACTGCAGTATTATGTACAATCAATCCTGAAAACAGGGATTCCCCTATATTTACGCGAATAACACTAAATTAAAAAATTTAATAACCCCCGACATGAAACCGTTACTTGATCCTTTCAACAACTAGAAAAGAGCTGATAATCTTCAAATGGCTGAAGATATTTTCTTGGATCATAGCTAAGAACACTCTCGATTGTGACACCTTGCAAACAAAAAAAAACTAGATTAAAATCGGCGCATCCGTTTAGGAGCTACGATGCCACAGACAGACAGACAGACACGTCAAACTTATAACACCCCTCTTTTTCGTCAGGGGTTAAAAATTATCATTCTGGGATTATCTTTCCTGCTCTCTCAACCGGTATTTAAGCTGATTGCCTCCGCGGGCTGCTTCAGACACGCTGCCTCTACAATATGGATGGAACGACTTGCCGCCCCCGCTGTGGGCCAACGTGTGTAACGTGCATTTGAAGCAGACCGCGGATGCTCAAAATACGATCTATGTGCTCAATCTTTAGTCGCTTTTGATTATGTTCTTGTTAGGGTTCCGTAGCCAAATGGCAAAAAACGGAACCCTTATAGATTCGTCATGTCTGTCTGTCTGTCTGTCTGTCTGTCCGTCCGTATGTCACAGCCACTTTATTCCGAAACTATAATACCTATACTGTTGAAACTTGGTAAGTAGATGTATTCTGTGAACCGCATTAAGATTTTCTTATAAAAATAGAAAAAAAAACAATAAATTTAGGGGGTCCCCATACATAGAACTGAAACTAAAAAAAATTTTTTTCATCAAACCCATACGTGTGGGGTATCTATGGATACGTATTCAAAAATGATATTTAGGTTTCTAATAACATTTTTTCGAAACTGAATAGTTTGCGCGAGAGACACTTCCAAAGTGGAAAAATGTGTGTCCCCCCCCTCTAACTTCTTAAATAAGAGAATGATAAAACTAAAAAAAATATGTGATGTGCATTAACATGAAAACTTCTAACGAAAATTGGTTTGAACGAAATCTAGTAAGTAGGTTTTTTTTAATACGTCATAAATCGTAAACCGCAATTTACCTTTCACTATTATTAAAACATCGATCAAAGTCACAACGAACTACAAAAACTTTTATATTATGTTACTGGCTGCTATGGAACCCTTCATGGGCGATTCCGACTTGCACTTGGCCGCTTTTTTGTATCGATGCGTTGTTGTTACGTGCACCCAAATAGTGCTGATCTAGAAGAACGGCTGGAGCAGAATATCATCGGCTGTTCATTTTGGCAGCAGCTGTAATGCTGAGTTTCAGACCTATTTGCACGACACTATTTTACTTATGCCTAAAATTTAATATTATGTAAATTCTATGGGTCCTGTGAAAAACGATCCAACTTAAAAACTGATTTTGGGGAGGTTTTTTGGTCATAATTTTTAAGGATATTGGTCTTTTTTTATTAAACATATATTTTTAAGATCAGCTTTTAGAGCTCTATTTTATGACAAAGTACTTTTTTTTCTATACTGCATATTGAATAAGAAAAAAAAGTTAAAACCCTACTCTTATTTAATAATGGTTCGGTGAAAAATGGTTCAAAATATACAGTTAGCCCTTTTAGTATTCTATAATATTTTGTGTTAAAAGATCTAAACTAACTTGAGTCTTACGAGTTTTGTTTTAAGAGATCTAAATTAATTTGACATTTGGGGATGTTTTTGTGAAAAATGGTTTAACTCAAATTAGAGCTATTTTTAACAATATACGTCACACAGTTGAACCCTATGGTATTTTCGTCTTTTCCCATAGGAATAAGATGCTTCCCAGCCTGAAAAAGTAGCCTATATCACTCTCTGCTTCTGACCTCCAATAAGTGTAACAAACACAGAAACATTACTTTCGCATTTAACCACTCACCGTTTTTTTCCGTGGGAATGAGGTATTTTCCTGCGGTAAAAGGTAGCCTTTGTCCTTCTGCAAAGTTTATTCTATCTCTGTACCTATCTATTTTTTTATTACAACTTTTCGCCCTGCTGTTCTACCCGCGCCAACAGCATGACATATTTTCGGTTAAAGTAGCCTATATCCATCCCCAAAATCTATTCTATCTCTGTAATCAAGTTTTACCAAAACACCCCTTTAGAACTACCATTTTCCCGTGGGAATGAACTATTGTCCTGCGGTTACAGGTAGTCTGTTACCTTCCCCAAGGTCTATTCTATCTCTGTATCAAGTTTCATCAAAACTTCTGGCCCACCTTACCAATTTTCCCGTGAGAATAAAGTATTTTCCCGCGGTAAAAGGAAGCCTTTATCCATCCCCAGAATGTTTTATAACCCTGTACCAAGTTTCATCTTAATTTTCCGGCCACGCTACTATTTTTCCCGTGGGAATGAGGTATATTACCGCGGTATATGGTAACCTTTATCCATCTTCAAGATCTATTCTATATCTGTTCTGTATCAAGTTTCATCAAAAAGTTCCGCCCGACCTACCATTTTCCTGTGGAAATAAGGTATTTTCCTGTGGAAATAAGGTATTTTCCCGCGGGAATGAAGTATTTTCCCGTAGTGTAAGGTATCCTATACACATCCCCAGGGTCTATTCTATCTCTGTACAAAGTTTCATCAAAACTTTCCACCCGCGCTGCCATTTTTCCCGTGGGAATGAAGAGTTTTCCCGCGGTTAATTCTATCTTTGTACCAAGTTTCATTAAAATCGGTTCAGTAGTTTCGGAGCCTATGCAATTATAAGGAATATTTTAGGTATTTTTTTACACCTTGGGTTACATTATTGAAGTTTTAGTAAGGATCCCTAATTTTTTTGAAAATAAAATATAGCCTATGTTACTCAGGGTGAATGTAGCTTTCTAATGGTAAAATAATTTTTGAAATCGGTTTAGTAGTTTTGGAGCCTATTCGATGCAAACAAAAAAACAAACAATCAAACCTTTCCTCTTTATAATATTAGTATCGAGTATAGATAATAAAGTTGTTAACTTTCAAATGTTAAGGTTTATGAGATATTACATCTTGAAAGGAAAGCCGAAGGGCTTTAGCCCTCCCGTAGTCTCGAGCATGTTTTTTTTATAAATGAGGATATTCAGTTCAGGTTCTGCCAGCTTGCTAAGTACCTACTGCTGACGCTGTTTTATTTTAAAAGCATAGCTCGTGATTTATTTTGTTGTCAAACTCGCGAGGGTATGGCTCTTTTTAACCCCCGATGAAAAAGAGGGGTGTTATAAGTTTGACGTGTGTGTCTGTCTGTCTGTCTGTCTGTCTGTGGCATCGTAGCTCCTAAACGGATGCGCCGATTTTGATCTAGTTTTTTTTGTTTGCAAGGTGTTACAATCGAGAGTGTTCTTAGCTATGATCCAAGAAAATATCTTCAGCCATTTGAAGATTATCAGCTCTTTTCTAGTTGTTGAAAGCATCAAGTAACGGTATCGTGTCGGGGGTTATTAAATTTTTTAATTTAGTGTTATTTTACTAAGCCACTGGTATATAATGTGTGGTTGTGGTTTTATGTTTTGCTTGGTGTCAAGAAAGAATTAATGAAAATCATTATTAAATGGCGACGCCTATGTAACCTTATTGCTTCTAAATCCTCAAGACGTTTAACAGGTTGGTATGTAAGTAAGTTTCAGTAACACTGATTATCATCGTTTCAGAGGAAAGATAACGCGGCTGCTATAGCAATGCGTGAGGCCCAAGAAGAGCAGGAGCCAAAAGACCCCAAGTACTTCGAAAATTCCCAACTAACCGATGTTGGGATCAAAATAGATCATGTTACAAAAGTAAATTGCTTATTTCCTTTCTAAATTACTCAATTAGCGATAAATAGGTATTTACTATTTACTTAAATAGAATCACACAACAATAAATCCATCTATCACAATGAAAGCCTTTATGCACTTTTTCGAATTTGCTTCTCATTTGATTCGTATTCGATACGTTACAAAGATGGCCATGAAATTGCTTACGCACTCATCCGTTTCTCATTCTTATCCGGGACGCTACTACACCGAGTATACGGTTCCCTACCTACCATACTTTGTAATCAAATCCTACGTAATTTGGCTTGCCATACCATACTATATAATAATATATTCTGTGACCTTGCTACATTACTGGTGTATGGTAATAATTTCCCCATAATCTTATTTTTCTATGAGTAGCTTTTCCATTCGCAAAAAGCAATCTTAAATTTTCAGTAGCTTATTCTGCTGAAGATTATTTGGCCCAAGCCGATTTATACATAAAAAATAAAATCCCCTCGTTTCGGTAGGTAGTTGGTTTGTGTAGATTAGGTACTGCAGAAAAAAACAAATAAAGGTAGTCATTTTCAAGATCTTTAAAATTGAGCTGACCAAAACTGGTTTTGTAGTGATAAGAGAACATAATATTTAAGAAAGAAATATAATTTTCTGTTAACCAAAAAATCGAATCTTACAACAAATATATTATTCGTGCACTAAAAATACTAATCTTGCACCAAATATCCAAGGGCGTAAACCGAAGCGGGGGGACGGGGGGGCGCAGCCCCCCTCTAAAAAAAACAAATCTACCCAAAATCAAATCGGTTGGTTAGGTTAGGTTAGACTGATATGTCAATAACAGAGCGGAGGGAGCCGAGCGAGCGGAGCGAGCGTGCCGCGGCAGCGGCCAGCGACCGCCGTAGTTTTGAATTTTTCAAAGTTGATAACTCAAGAAGTCTCAAGTTTGCATGTTTTGGTGCACAATTAGTATTTTAGGTGGAACAAGAGTATAATTTGGTGAAGATATTTAGGTGGAACAAGAGAAAAATTTGAGGTACGGTTAAATACTATCCTTTAAGAAAACGTTAAAGTTTGGCCCCAATGTATGATTGCTCGATTAGCAATGTAATAAATATTTTCATAAACTTTAAAAACAATTTTGAAAGTACAGTAGCCAGCTCATTTTGTAGCGCTATAGGGATGAGTTTTATAATGCCAGTGTCCAGCCGCGTGTGCAGCCTTCTGTACATTAATTTCTTAAAAAAAAAGATTTATGCTTCTCACTTTTATTTCGGATAAGAAGTGAATACGGACAAATGCGTAAACGCCTTTAAACTTGTTGACTACGGTTATTTAAGTAACTATTGAACCACGACACTCCAATGTAAGAACGTATGTCAATTTGGACAAAGAAATGTTGATATCTGCCTTTACGAAAAATAGTTAAATAATATTAATATGGTCAGAGTGAAAGTATAGAGTATGTAATAAAAGATACTTGATGATTTACGATCCTACCCAATATATATATTTTAAAGGGGTGCGGTTCATTTCGTATAAAAACAGATAATCTAATTTCAAAAGACATAACGTTATTTTCATATAACATTCATTTGGGCTAACGTTTACAACCTATAATTTTAATTCACATAAGGTTCATTTGGTATAAAGTTCAGTTTTTATAAAAACATTTAGTATAACACTCATTTCATATAACATTCGTGTCACATAACCTTTATTTCAACTAATAATCATAAGATATAATGCTCATTTGATATAAAATTCCAAATCATTTTTATTGGAAAAAACGTGATTAAATATTATATTAATATACAATTTTAATTAGGGCACGTAATTCGGGGCGGGTGCGAGCGTAGCGAGCACGGAAATCCAGGGCACACCGACTTGGATAGGTTAGGTTTGAAGGGTGACTACAGGCCCGTGTTAAAAAAATGATGGGTCATTTGAACCACCAGATGACCTATGTAGAACGATTTATGAGCATAAAATAATAATATTCAGCATTATGCCGTCACTTGTAAGCTGTCCAACTGAGTGCAGGTGAGAATTCAAAAGTACAGGTAGAGTGAGTACATTTTGGTCATATATTTTTGTACGGCATTCTTACCATCGATAGATCCATGAAAAATAATAAGAAAACGCGTAGTGCCGTAAAAAAATGGTGCGCCAAAAAGTCGGACTTTTTTATTATTTTCCGACAATTTCCAGGGTGAATTTGGTCATTTGATTTTGTACGGCATCAGTTTCATACTATTTCAATACTGCTTCTAATCCATTATTCCGCAACGCCGTACAAAAATCATGCGACAAGGGGAAAAAACCGAGGGTTGCAACCCCCTCTCTTTCCGTGGTCCAGGGGGTGGTTTGAAAAAGTACGGCTTCGGTTCCAAAACATTATCTAGCACTTAAAAGTACTATTAAAAATAATGCCGTCAAAAAATGATTGTTCATTTGAAAGTATATCAATAATTATCTTAATTTCATCGTATTCTTGATTTATAAAGCTGTAAAATCATTTGATCCTGTACGGGAACTTTTTTTTTAACATAATATTGTAAAATACAATTGTTATATAGTATTGCCGTTCAAAAGAAACTGTTCTGAAAAAAATTATAGAGAAATACAAAAACTGAAATTTTGCAAATTATTGCAGAAATTTAAATATCATAGATTAATGAAATATAGCAGTTTTCTACATTGTATCCCATTTTTTAAATAGTATTAACATAAATAAATTAGGAAAAAATGATGCCGTACATTTTAATGCAGACCATATCTTATAGGCTGATGAAAATGACGCTACCATTTTAAGGGTACTTTATGGCCATCTGATACAGTACGGCATTAACATATTTTTGAAGAGAACAATTGATAATATGATAAAATCACTATGACGTCTAACTGAAGTGAAACGGTGTGTATATTATATCCAATAATTTAAACTGTCAATCACAGTATCAACAGTTTTGTATACTTTTTGGTTTACTATATTATACTTCGAACATTATTGATACATGTATATAATTGATTTGTTTCATTGTAATGATGTGAATAAATAAAACAATCATTTTTTAGAAAAATTCGAAATATTTAATGATGATGATAATAAAAAATATGGTTTTTCTTTAAATTATTCAGTATCGGAATCAGCCGCTGAGTTGTTATCAGAATCAACGTCTTCATCGACGTCCGAATTATCTTCTCTATCATTTTCTGAAACATACATATGTTTTTGTCAAAATCAAAGTCTTACGTATAGATTAAAGACGTTAAGATTTATTTATGAATTTATTTATTGATGAATTTCACCTTACTTTTCGTTATATGGATTTTTTCTTTTTCATTTTTTCTTTTTCATTTTTTTTCCCCTTTGAACCAACGAAAATGTACGGCATTTGAAAAAATATTATCTATGCATAAATACTTTCGAAATAAATTAATTTGATGTTGTGTCAAATCACCCCCTGGACCACGGAAAGAGAGGGGGTTGCAACCCTCGGTTTTTTCCCCTTGTCGCATGATTTTTGTACGGCGTTGCGGAATAATGGATTAGAAGCAGTATTGAAATAGTATGAAACTGATGCCGTACAAAATCAAATGACCAAATTCACCCTGGAAATTGTCGGAAAATAATAAAAAAGTCCGACTTTTTGGCGCACCATTTTTTTACGGCACTACGCGTTTTCTTATTATTTTTCATGGATCTATCGATGGTAAGAATGCCGTACAAAAATATATGACCAAAATGTACTCACTCTACCTGTACTTTTGAATTCTCACCTACACTCAGTTGGACAGCTTACAAGTGACGGCATAATGCTGAATCTTATTATTTTATGCTTTTATATCGTTCTACATAGGTCATCTGGTGGTTCAAATGACCCATCATTTTTTTAACACGGGCCTGTAGTCTATATGGCGAAAACGAGTGAGGCGAGCGTAGCGAGCCCACTCGATTCCGCCATACCCTTCGGGTTAGGTTGACATGTATGCATCCCTGCATGCTTTCTTGCTTGCTTGCATGCTTGCTTGCTTGCTTGCTTGCTTGCATGTTTGTTTGCATGATTGCTTGCATGCTTGCTTGTTCGCATGTTTGCATGCCTGGATGCTTGCATGTGTCAGAAAAAAGTATCTGCGGTTCATTTCGTTCATTGAGTATAAATCAGGCGTTATACGAAAAGTTTATTATGTCTTGTAAATTTTATATAAATTGTCCATTATGAAAAATAATTATTAGTTAATATGAACATTATATGAAATAACTGTTATACCAAGTGAAATTATACTAAATAAAATTATATAAATGGTACATTATATCATTTGAATTGTTATACTAAATGTTTTTAGATCATATAAAATTATAGCACTTGAACGTTAGTTTATATAAATTTATATCATATATTACACACCCATTTTAAAGATAGCTGGCATCACTATTTATTTGAAAAAATGCTATACAGGGCGTCCCACGGCTATGCCACATGGAGGGAAAGTACCTTAAATATTGTAGATAGAACATTTTACTGAAAGAAGACTTTATTTTATTTTTAAAAACTATTTAAACTGCATTCATACATTTTTTAATAATTAGACGGTTGAACCGGGAATCGAACCCGCTACACGAGAAAAAAAATACACCCTGTAGTTTTATCATACCAATCGAAAGGCTTCATCATAAGGGTTATTTTTTACTAAATAACATAGTGTCAGAAATAAAAGGAAGACTATGAATTTTAACATTTGACGTGGCCGCTGAGATCGCCGGATCTAACCCCGTTAGATTATTTTTATGGGCTTATGTAAAAAAAATAGTCTACAAGAACCGGTATGAAAGTGTCCACGAGCTACAAACAGAACTTAGACGTATTATTCTAAATATCCACCACCATGATAAAAAAATCAACAGGGAGTGAAATAATCAAAAGAGTGCGAGTTTGTATTTAACAGCGTAGGTAGGGGTCATTTTAAGCATTTGATAAAATTGTAAAGTTTAATATTAAAAATGATAAAATACATAGTCTTCCCTTTATTTCTGACACTATGTTATTTAGCAAAATATTACCCTTATGATGAAGACTTTCGATCGGTGTGATAAAACTTTAGGATTTTTTTTTTCTCGTATAGCGGGTTCGATTCCCGGTTCAACCATATAATTATTAAAAAATGTATGAATGCAGTTTTAATAGTTTTCAGAAATAAAATAAAGTCTTCTTTCAGTAAAATGTTCTACTTACAATATTTAAAGTACTTTCCCTCCATGTGGCATAGCCGTGGGACGCCCTGTATATGTCACAGTTAAAACCAGTTTTTAGATAGAACGCGTTTTTCCTAGTTAGAACTAGGTTTTACTTTATGGCTTTGTTAATACTAGAATTAACCAATGCTCAAAATTGAATATCAGTTAAAACTAGTTCTTACTAGACAAAACGCGTTTAATATTATATAATATCCATTTATTCTTTAATATCCATGTGTAACCTAACACGAAGGGTATGGCAAACGATCTAGTTGTACGTTCAACTCATTACCAGGCGGGTGCGAGCGCAGCGAGCACGGGAGTTCAGGGCACCCCTACTTCGGATAGTATAGGTTCGAAGGGTATGGCAGAAGCGATATGGGCGAGCGTAGCGAGCCCAGATCGTTTGCCATACCCTTCGTGTTAGGTTACACATGGATATTAAAGAATAAATGGATATTATATAATATTAAACGCGTTTTGTCTAGTAAGAACTAGTTTTAACTGATATTCAATTTTGAGCATTGGCTAATTCTAGTATTAACAAAGCCATAAAGTAAAACCTAGTTCTAACTAGGAAAAACGCGTTCTATCTAAAAACTGGTTTTAACTGTAACATATACATGTATTGCAAACAGATTTTACAAAATTAAGGTTCATAGATAGGTACTCGTATACATTTTGAAAGCAATGGAGCTATTTCTTTTATAGGTAAACTTTTTATTTAGTTCCATTTATTTTATTTACTTCATATTTTTTTACAATATTTTCAGATATTTGGCAAAAATATTGTATTATCCAATGTTTCTTTTGATGTGTACAAAGGAGAGATTACTATTTTACTAGGTCATAACGGGGCAGGGAAGTCTACTCTCATGTCTATTATAACAGGTGAGGCATACAAGCTTGATTTGATTAGTGCTGCGTGTGTGCGTGTGTTACCATGTGATCCTTCTGGGTAACATTTCGTACTTCCGAATTTTTTTTAACCGAAACTTAATTGACCGAAAACGGTTCATAGAATATTTAGTTCCAATATGTTTCTTTTGACATAACTTCATTTTACCATAAATATATTAAACAGGAGTATCATTTTCCAGAAAAACTACAACCATATTATCGAAAGGTTATTTTTGGTTTTACCAACTGTTTCACTTCATATATTTTAATTATCCTGGAGGTTTATTAAACAGAATTTACTTTTCCCATAATTTATTTTGGATCTAGTTTTGTAAATCAAACATGACAGGGCGGGTGTAAGCCAAGTGGGCATGGGAGTTCAGGGCACCCCGACTACTATTGGTTATAGGGTTAGGTTGACATGTATGCATGCCTGCTTGTGCTTGCTAGCATGCATGCTTGCTTACTTGCATGCTTGCTTGCATGCTTGCTTGCTTGCTTGCACGCTTGCTTGTTGCATGCTTGCTTGCATGATTGCTTGCATGTTTACTTGTCGAATTGCATGATTCTGTGGTATGCTGATTATTCAGGATAACATTTATATGGAATTCAACTTATCTGGTTTTAAACTCTGTGGTTTTTCGTTTTTGTGTTCTATCAATACTAAGGTAAACAAATCAAAAAGAGAAACGAATCTCTGGGAAATGAATATCAGTTAAAAATCATTTCGGTAAAATGATAATATGGAAAGTAAAAAAAATGCGAACCGTTTTCGGTAAAAACATATTCGGTATTAAAATTTTCGGATTTAAGATAGGTAACCATCCTTTCTGACTGACTGACAGACTGAAGAATCGGCGTGTCTGTACCACGTCTGTACATTGATTTGTTTCAATTCGGCACCCTTCGTCCATTTCCTCGTTCGTCAAACGAGTAAAAGGCTTGTTCGTCTGATTCCCCGTTCGTTTATTTCCCCATTCGTCTGATCCCCATAGTCCATTTCCTTGTTCGTCAAACGAGTAATTGCCTTGTTCGTCAAACGAGTAATTGCCTTGTTTTTCAAAAAACTGATTGTGCATGATAAAGCAAGTGTAGCTGACACAAAAATACATGTTTTGGAAAAATATGTCGGTTTGTCTGTTTGTACACACTACTAATCTTTGGGATCATTGTTGGACTGGTTTAAATGAAATTTTGCATGGTGGTACCTTATATCCCCGGTCAACATCTGAGATACTCTTTACCACGGGAAATAAAAAAAGAATAACGCGGGCGTAGCCGTAGGCTTATTATTTGACATTCTGAAACCACGACGATGCTGTGAAAAATTACTGCGCTGATTTAAGTAAATCTTTAACTAAAAAAAAACATTATTAGTAGGCATATAATATTTTACTCCAGGGAAAATACAATATTCCTACTGGAAAAATAGTAGAGCCGCGGGGTGGAAAGCCGGTAGACGGACCAGAAAAAATAAAAAACGTGCTATAAAGGTTCTGACATGTTTTTGGGTTCCGTACCCCAAAAAACAAAAACTGAATCCTTATTTATAAGATTAATTGTGGGTCTGTTGTCCATTCTTATGTCTGTCACAACCAATTTCCTCCAAAATTACTGGGTCGTAATTTGTGGATAAATATGCATCTAACTGCTAGTATAGTATGGCGTGCGTGAGACGATCGAAGGAAGTCTCGGTGCCGGACCGCAAAGCGCGTTAATAAGTTTCATACTACACATAATCTAAAGACAAGCGTTTCCCCTAGGGCTTTCTTTCTTCTAGACATAAAAACGGATGCCCCTTAGATTGCATAACATGGTGTCCTACTTACTCCAAAGGTTTAACCGTAATGTCCAGTCGTGGCGACGACGTTGCCACATCTACAGCCTATTATTAAAATCCATAACAGACTTGCCATAACTCTAATTCGTATAACAATAAGAATCCATAATTTAAAAATACAATACCATTATTTCGCATACCTAATCATTAAAATCCCTAATTTTATAATCTATAATTTAAAATATATAAATTTAAAAATCATAAATATAATTTTATGTAAGTGGCTATTTATTTTTACTCTTTAGTGTACTGAAAATGAATGCAATAAATATGAAGTGAAAGAATGGTAAAGGTATGATTATTTATAAGACGGATGTCTTGGGTTATAAAAAGATAATTTTATGATACTAGTGCGGAAAGTATGTGATTTCCGATGAGTGTATAAGCCGACATGAGTCGGAAATCATCTTTAGCACGTGTATCATACAAGATTTTACTATGCATTGTGCAAGAAAACAAACAGTTAAATATATTAAAAAGGCGTTATAAAATGGCGGGCTTCTTAAATACATGCGCGCTGAAAATATTATTTACTGCGCATGTGCAAATAGCTATAAGGCATGAGTGGCATGAGTAATAAAATGTATTCAGCCACAAAAAAATAATAATAATATTTGAACGTAATTTATCAATAAAAATCAATTTCTAAAGTAATTATACTAATTATAAACCCGTCTATTGAATTGTTATTTTTATTGTTCCCTTTATATAAGTAACGATTGGTAATTGAGTAATTTGTAAAAATATCTCAAAAACTGAAATGTCAGGTTGTGGCTGAATGACAGGCTGAGCAAAAAATTAAAAAACAAAAACTGAAAAGTAAAAAGCATTAGTGCGGAAAAGTGCTACTTTCCGCACTGTTTGGCTGCTTAGAAAACGCTCTTTTCGAGCACATGCATTGTAAAAATAATTTCGGCTTAACCAACCATTAATGTATTACATTTAATTATTTATATGTTTAAGTAAGAAAAATAAGCTGGTAGCGCATTTTTCAGGCATAATATATAGTTTAATAATAAGAAGGTATAAAAAGTAATAATAAGTACCTATTCGTATTTATAATAATTAGTGATTATGATATAATTACATTTTTTCATTTTATATTTTTTAATTGCTATACGTACTAACAGTATTCATATTAAAGATAGGGTTTTTATTTATATGTATTTCAAAATTATGGATTTTAATCGTTATGTTATTTAATGATTATGGGTTTTCAAAATATGCATTTTAAATTATAGATTTTAATATAGACCCCATAAGAACAGTAAAACTCAGTAGCAAATAAATTAAAATAAATTAAATAAATACATTTAACAGCCTTCGTGGTCGAGTGGTCAAAAGCTCGCCTGACGTTACGGAGGTTCCGGGTTTGATTCCCGGTAGGGACGCGTCGAACAAATATCTCTTTGTGAGACTTTACTAAGTTTGGAAAGAAAGATGATTCCGTGCTTTGGAAGGCACGTAAAGCCGTTGGTCCCGGCTACTATCTACGGATATAGTCGTTATTCGAGTCATGTCGAAAGCCTTAGGCGGTTCTATAATTCCGCCATCAGGGTTTTTAAGATAGGTTAACCGCAAAACTTGTGAATCTGTTGCTTTGCAAATGCGTTAAGCAAGCAATCTAAAATTAAAGCCCTTAAACGACAAATTTTATAAACCTTTCTACGTGGTCTTAGTTTTTCAGCCATAATTTACATTCGTGCAGATAGATACCTATACCTACCTACTATACTCGTACAATTTAATGCAAGTATGTTCAATCCGTAATAATATTTCAAGGTATGATTTCGCCAACCACTGGAAATATATCTGTAAATGGTATAGATATATCGAAAGATAAGCATAAAGTTCAAACCGCAATAGGACTATGTCCTCAACACAATCTGTTCTTCAAGGACCTCTCGGTGATGCAGCATGTTAGATTTTTCACTATGGTTCGTAAAATATATTTTTTGTCAAAATGTTAGGACCTATGTCAAGTTGTGTTCAAGAGTAGGGCAGGAGTTTCATTCAAAGTTGAATTTACTGAATGTTCTTATTTTTATTTTATTTCTATTTTAACCCATTAAACACCTACTTTTAGTGTAAATAAAGATTTTATAAGCGACCCTTTTTCTTTGATGCCTAGTTAGTGTATTTTGACTGACTAATATATATTTGTTTGCTTATAAACAGAGGAAATCTAAATAATTGTTATTTTGATTAAAGCTTAGTTGCTACTTCAGCGGTATTCTTAAATTAATTTCAGTTAAAAGGCGCTGGGTTAAAAGAATCCCTTATATCCTCCAAAGAACTTCTTGTAAAGCTGTTACTTGAGAATAAAAGCAACAGTCTTCCAAATGAGTTATCCGGTGGTATGAAGAGGAGATTACAGCTGGCATGTGCTCTTGCTGGGGGCTCTGACGTGCTTATACTGGATGAGCCCACGAGTGGACTTGACGTGGAGACTAGGCGAGAACTGTGGGACTTATTATTGGTAACAAGAAATATTTGTAGAATATCAACGTAAGATTGATTAACTAAACAAAATGATTAACAAAATATGTAGGTATTATTTAGAGAAAAGCGTGGGGTATGAACATTTTCAAGAAGTGATATCATTGAGTACTCCACGCTTTTTCTAAATAATACCTTAATTTTTTGTTAATAATTTAGTTTCTGTGCTCAAAAATTATTTTAAAATTTTTAGTTCACTGAAGCTTGTTTTTTGGTTTTTAAAACTATAATATATTTATTTTTTACTCGCCAATTAGCTAAGCTAAGCTAACGCCGTCACATGGGTTATCCAAATCCAGATCTATAACTAATTTTCAAAAGACTAACTAAGACCGAATACTAAGACCGCATTTTTCTCTTAGTGTCAAGAATAAAAAAACGTACCGCAATGGTGTGCTATCATTTATATAGAGTTTTCATTTTAGTCTTTTTTTCCTTTCGCCATCAGATCTAAACCTTTGTATGGAACCATCCTTGATATAGGTAGTACTTATCTATATAATATACAGGGCGTCCCACGGCTATGCCACATGGAGGGAAAGTACCTTAAATATTGTAGGTAGAACATTTTACTAAAAGAAGACTTTATTTTATTTCTTAAAACTATTAAAACTGCATTCATACATTTTCTAATAATTACATGGTTGAACCGGGAATCGAACCCGCTACACGAGAAAAAAAATACACCCTGTAGTTTTATCATACCAATCGAAAGGCTTCATCATAAGGATTATTTTTTGCTAAATAATATAGTGTCAGAAATAAAAGGAAGACTATGAATTTTAACATTTGATGTGGCCGCTGAGACCGCCAGATCTAGCCCCGTTCGTTAGATTTTTTTAGGGGGTTATGTAAAAAATTTTGTTTACAAGAACTGGTACGAAAGTGTCCACGAGCTACAAACAGAATTTAGATGAATTATTTTAAATATCCACCACAACAAGATTAAAAAATCGACAGGGAGTGAAATAATAAAAAAAGTGCGACTTTGTATTCAACAGCGTGGGGGTGGGTCATTTTGAGCATTTGATAAAATTGATAAAGGGTATCATTCATTTTAGACCAAAAAAGTAAAAGTGCCGGCCAGCAGAAAAAAATATAACTTTCGGGTAGAACACACGATTCCTGTATTCTTTTACTATGACACTAATCCTGTGCACCCCATGGTTGTATAGTTAGAAGCTATTAATTAAATAATAAAAATGTTGTTTTCCTTGTTAATCTCAATTACCCCTTTTAACCCCGGTTAACAATGGCTCAATCACTAATGGACATTGAAATTGAGATTGATAACTCACTACAAGTACCATGTCACGCTCTAGACTCGCTCGAAATGTGTGATAAATTTTTTACATAAGAAGTCATCAGAAAAACATTGATGATTTTCTTGTTAGTTTACATAGAATAAACTTAGATCTAGACATCATTATTTTAACAGAATGTCATCTCAAAGATTGCACTCCCATTCGTCCTATAGAAGGTTATATATAACCATTATCATTCTAATAAGTTTATTAATAAAAATGGCGGAGTAATTATGTATGTTAAAGAGACTTTAGAAGTTGATGTAAGTGAACCTAACATCATAGATGCAAATTGCCTACTTGTTAAAGCCTGACCAAAGAAATATGACATCTGCCCTGGGGGCGCCACGTGTATATTTTTACAACTATGGCAACAATTTCCCTTATAAAATTAGTTCCTCTGAAATTCCGCAATATGGCGAGGTGTCATATTTCTTTGGTCGGGCTTTACCTTCCCCAATTCTTTCTCAATCCTAGGAATTTACCGCTCTCCTTCCTTCACTAATATTAACAACTTTTTATCTTCATTGGAATCAACAGTCAGATCATTTCAAAATAATAATAAAACTTTAATAGCGGGTGATATTAACATTAATATAATTTCTGACGCAATTAGTGACCAAAATCAAATCATGGACTATCTCTGTCTAACTTCTGAGCTAGCGCTCAAACCTGTAATCACTAAACCTACCAGAGGAAAATCCTGTCTTGATCACATATTTGTCTCTTCGAGGTTACAAGCCACAGGTATAGTTTGCAAAAGCGATGTTACTGACCATGACTTTGCTTTAGCTGGTATTATGACTAAGCTTCCTATACTCAGTTCGCTCACAACTAAGAAAATAAAAAAGGATATCGATGCTATAATTAAAGACCTATCGAATGTAGATTGGAGTTCACTTTACTCTATGCATGACGTCTCAGAGGCAGCTTCACATTTTACCTCTACATTAAATGAAATCATTGATAAACATTCCAAAGTTGTGAAACGTAACCCTAAGAACTGTGGTAGGAAAGAATGGGCAACGCCAGGTTTAATACGTTGTATGGTACACCGAGACAAGCTACATCTGGATCTCAGAAAGGACCCATAGAACGAGTTCAAAAAGCTGGTTTACACCAGATACCGTAACTTTTATAATCAGCTTCGTAAAAAACTAAAAAGAGACCACGATAATACAAAGCTACAAGATAGCAGGAACTGTCCCAAGAAACTATGGAACGCTATCTCAGAAATTTGCTGTCTTAATACTAAAAAAGATAAATCATCTGCACTTATTAATATTAAAGAAAATCCCAAGGAATCCCTTACAGTTTGTAACTCTTACTTTGCTACTGTTGGTAAAAACCTCTCCTCTGCTATTAAATCAAAAATTAGCCTAATTGAAGACGACTTGAGACAACAAATTAAATCCTCAAACCTACCGCACTCTTTCTACATGTTTCCTACCGATGTTAATGAGGTAGAATCCATTGTCTTATCACTTAATAGCAATAGCGCACCTGGCCTAGATCAAATAAATAGCACATTTATCAAGTCAATTCTGCCACTGATTATAGAACCCTTAACCTTTATTTTCAACGAAAGTCTAGCCAGTGGTACGTTTCCTGAATGTTGGAAGAAAGCTGTTGTCATTCCGATCCACAAAGCAGGCCCCAAAGATAATCCATCCAATTACAGACCTATTTCTCTTTTATGTATCTTCTCTAAAATCCTTGAAAAAATTGTAAACCGTAGATTAGTCAACTATCTTAGTAAATATGATATAATTTCCTCATGTCAATTCGGATTCCAGAAAGGAAAATCCACTGAAGACACCGTAGAGTCCTTGCTTAATACTGTGTCAAAGGCTTTAGATGAGGGCAAACCTTGCATGGGAATTTTCTTAGATCTAGCCAAGGATCTACTCTTACGCAAACTTGAGGTAATTGGTATAAGAGCTACAGCTTTGAGTTAGTTCCAAAGTTACCTAGAAAATCGTTCACAATGTGTCAGGGTAAACGAATTCCTAAGTGAACCGTCTTACATCGACTATGGCGTCCCTCAGGGTAGTATTTTGGGACCAACATTATTTACAATTTATATTAACGACATCGCAACTTCTTTCTCTGACAATAGCAATGTATGTTTTACCTGTTATGCAGACGATACAGCCCTTATTATCCAAGATGACTCCAAAGTGACTGAATGATGTCAAAATGTTAAAATACATGTCATAGTCTTCCCTTTATTTCTGACACTATGTTATTTAGCAGAAAATAAGAAGCCTTTTGATCGGTATGATAAAACTACAGGATATATTTTTTTCTCGTATAGCGGGTTCGATTCCCGGTCCAACCATGTAATTATTAAAAAATGTATGAATGCAGTTTAAATAGTTTTTAGAAATAAAATAATGTCTTCTTTTAGTAAAATGTTCTACCTACAATATTTAAGGTACTTTTCCTCCATGTGGCATAGCCGTGGGACGCCCTGTATAGTTTACATATAGGTATCATTGATTTCAATAGGTCCTGAACTCCTGACACGCCCCGCGTTTCTTTTAACGAAGCTCAATACTTGCTAACTATAATTATTATGATATAACATAACAGCGATTTATTGACAGTCACTGCGTGGTAAACGAACAGTTGTGTTGTCAACTCATTTCATGGAGGAAGCCGACGCCTTGGGAGACCGAGTAGTGGCGCTGCATACCGGCAAATTACGGTGCCATGCTTCTCCAATGTATCTCAAAAAAAATATAGGTAGGTAATATATTTTTAATACAGTTGCTCAAAAAGTGGCGTATTGCAGGGTCGTATAGCGTTCGGGAAGTGGGCTATTACACACTCGTGCTTTTTTTTACCTTTCCCGCACTCGTGCGTTCTCTTTCCCAACTGTCAAAATAATGCCTATTAAAAAGAAAAACCAACCATGAAGTTTTTACTAAAAAAAATCATAAAAGTTTTTATGATTCATGCAAATACGTATATTTCTAAAAAGGAGCTACTAATTTGTTTCAATATCAGATTTAATTATTGGATTAAATGAGTTAGGTTAGGTTTCATAATTTCATCACATTTAACTTTATTTATTACTAGTAGTTATTGATGGAAAGATTGCTGAAGACTTGGCTGTATAGGCATAGTTCTTTTGCAAAAAAAGATAAGTAGTTAAGTTTTTTTTTTGCGTTTTGGCAAAGAGTTTGTGTTTTTATTATTTTATATTTTATTAAATTGCTTCATTTTTTCGCAACTGTATTAAAAATTGTCGTTCAGTACACGTGCGGAACCGTCATTGCAACTTGTCCCGACTGTCAACCCTCGCCTTCGGCTGCGCCTCTGCTCGGGTGGACATTTGTCGGAACTCTTTGCAATGACAGCCTTTCCGCACTTGTAATGAAATATACTATTGTATTAATTGTCGTCATGTAAAAAGAACGCTGGAGAAAGTGGAAGGGGTGTTTTTGCGCATGTGTACACTCGAGCACAAAAGTACTTAGGCCGGGAGATGATGACAGAAATTTTTAGGTCATTTGTTACAGTATGGCGGTTTTACAGGAGTCTTAGTACGTAATGACGAAAAGATTAATGATGGTCATAGCGCTGGTACTGGCGGCCCAATCACGTGGGCGTTATGGGAACTTGTCGGATAATTTACGGAAGTCAGACGATTTGTTACACAAAAATTTTAGTATTTTCCGATAGCCCGTAAAAAATAACTAGACGGTAGTGTCATGCCATACTTTTCCGGTGCGGCTTACAGCCCGCCATACCGACGCGAATGCGTTAATAAAAAAAATAAAATTAAACCATTTGTACCAGGCTAATTTTTGCACAGTTTGATAAATCGTCGTGCAGCCATTTACGAAAATCACCATGCCATACTTTTCGGACGGTTCCAAATGGTCGCCATACCGCCGCAAAACTGCATAATTTTTTTTTTCATACATATTTCAATACATGCTTTGCTGGCTGTGTATTATCATACTGTGCATTACAGGGACTCATAACCAATTTGTATGTAGAACTTTACATGCATTTTAAAATTACTTTTACGATGTTTTTTGTAATAAATCGAATGTAGTTTGACGATACTATTTCAATACCAATTTTGGGATGAAAGAACAAAGTGAAGTGCCGAAATGAGCAAAATTGAAATGCTCAAGCCATAATCCTCCCCAACCAGTAGCTATATCTTCGGAATTACAGCGCGTCTAATTTTCTTTCTTTAGTGAGCAATGAATACTATTTCACGTCTATTTTTTGGATATAAACTAAGTCGAAAGACCCCACCGTTTGGCTGTACGAGAGGGAAGGATTACAGCTTGAATAAATTCTGCCCAAACTATAGACATATCTTCAGAACCATAATGATACAATTTTTTCTTACAATGATACTATTTCAATACCATTTTTAGGCAAAGTCAAAATTGAATTTTATTAAGGTTTCATTGGGGAGGATTATAGCTTGAACTACACCAGCTTACTGTCAGCGTTCTTTTTACAAGACGCGACCTATACTATCATTTATTACAGGATAAGTCTATCTGTGTAACAGTCCTCTGCTAGACACAGAAATACCACAATAATGGCCCGATTCACATTCATGATTATGACAAATTTTAATTAGGTTCCTTAAGTTTCAATGTTAATGTTATGTTATGTACGCATTCATTAAATTTACTTCACAAATTGAAGAGCTATCCTCTCAGTCGACTCATTGCAGAGTGTGTTTAATTTATTTAACAATACCAATCAACAAATTATATTGATAAATATGTAGGAGATTGGAGGGAGATTGATCGTTTAAAAATCAATTCTAAGTTATTATTTTCACGATCTCAATACAAGAGGGTAGAATTGTTAGAATCGACCGGTGTGAGATTGGCGCGGTGACGTTTGACAGTAGGTCCGATTACCGTGACTAGGTGTGGTTCGCTCGCTGTTGATAACTTTGTGTGCCAGGGATATTGTGTGATTCTGGTGGACGTATTAGTCCGGTGTGTTTTGTGATGTGTGATTCGAGGTGAGATCTGGATGTATGTTGAAATAAAGGTCGTTGGAATATTGTTTGTACCACGTATGGTGTTAGCTATGGCATTGTTATCATGACCGCGGGAAGAGTAACTGTAATATGGTCGAGGGTTCTCTATTGTATTCCCTAAAATTTGTTATCCTACTTTTTATTTTCCTTAGCATTTTAGTCCTAAATATCGATTGTCCTAATGATCCTAGTCCTATTTTTTTAACTCCTACTGTTCATTGCCCTATTTTTTTTTCATCCTAACGATGGTAAGTCCTAATGTCCATAGTTATAACCCTTTATATTCCTAAAATGTATAGTCCAAAATAAATAAATAAAAAAAAACTTAGCAAAAACAGGTTAGCAAATTATACACGACAACTTTTGGCGTTATTTTGGCCAGCCACAAAGATAAAACTGTATTGTAGGAAGAAATAATTGGTTTACCTACTAAAATACAAAATTACAAAATAGTATGTGTCAGTCAGTCGTGTCAATCTCACTCGCAGGTCTCGCTGTTTAGATTTTGGTTGGTTGGTCATAATGTCGAATAATAACTTAATAGTTATTATTCGACATCAAGTGTTCAAAACAATTAAAAGACAAATTATAATTATAGTTCTATGTGAACGGTAATGTACCTATACGAGAAAAATAGAACTCATAATAACGGTAATGTCTACTGGGCGTGTGAACTGAGATATAATAAGATTTTTATTACCTACTATTCAAACGTACCGAGGATTTTTTAGATATATAAGAGAGGAGGATCAAAATTAGAAATTTCAAATTTTAGTGACATTAATATCAGGACTAAAGAATATTAGGACAAGTATTACGGTAGGATAATCAATATTTAGGATGATCGAACATTAGGACAATCGATTATTAGGAAAATGATGTTCGGATAATCGACTTCAGGACTATAAACATTAGGAAATACAACAGGCTCCCATGGTCGAGTTACATAAGATCCGGGCGGGGGAGGCCCCTTGGTTGGCCAGTTTGTAAATGTTCAGTGTTTCCATGCCAGTTTCCCCTTATGGCATTTTGATGGTGCTCGGATCTACCTAAACCCCTTTTAGGGATTGATTAGGTCCCGATCGTTCATGATAACAAGCAACCGAGTCTATGGTGGTATAGTGTGTTCCAATTGTGACGGCATTCGATATAGCTGGTAAAGTCTGTTTCAATTGTAATGACATTCGATATAGTTGGTATAGTCTGTTTCAATTGTAACGACATTCGATATACATAGTTGGTAATGTCTGTTTCAATAGTGATGGATGACAAATTAGGGTAGTCCTGACAAAGATAGTGTACGATGGTTCTCTAAAAGTTATTGTAGCATACGCCCATGCTTAACGTATTTTCTTTTGCGGGTTTCCTTCATTTATTTGCTTTGCCCACCGCCATCGTTGTTGTGTCCTTTCTTGCCCTCTGCGACAAATATTTTCATGAAATGTCAATAATAATAATAATTATTATTATTCATGATTACTTATTTATGGCGCGCAATAATAGGTACCCTTCATTTTCAGGTACTGGCTACCGTCTATATTTAATCACAAATGGCCTCCCTCAAAAAGATAAGATCACTGCATTGGTCACATCTGTCGTACCAGCGGCTACCGTTCAGGAGTCCAGCTATAATTCCGTGTCGTATAATTTACCATCGCAGAATAGTGATAAGTTCCCTAAACTATTTGAAAAGTTAGAAAATAAAAGAAGCAAGTTAAAAATCCTGTCCATGGGCGTTGGAGTATCATCACTTGAAGAAGTATTTTTAAAGTTAGTATTTATTTTATCTACTATCTCATTTATTTATGTTTTTATTTAGCCTATTTTGTATCCTACTATTAGGTAAAGACCTCCCCGCTGTTACGCCATGCATCGCGATCAGGAACGTCTTTTTATTGACCTATGCTTGTGACGTTTTGGCTGGGGTGCGACTAAAAAATCTACAAAATACCGCAAATCAATACACAGAATTACTTTAGCCACAAAGGTACTTTAAGTCCAAACAATTAAAAATATTTCCATGGGGGAGGGGGAGTTAAGATGTAATCATTTTTTTTTAGAATTTGTATTTTTTTTCTTAGAATCCTATCGTGTGGTACTGCCTTACAACCAGTGTTGGGCGTAATTAAATTACTTTATTATTTTAAATAATATTTCAAATACATTCATTTATTTCAAATAACGTTATTTTGGGTTACCTATTGTATTTCCGAAATTTTTTGTTCCGAATATTGTTATTCCGCTAACTTTTTGGCATTTATCAGTTAGAAAATTTATTTATTATCCGAAATAACATTTTCCATTGTATCATGTTTCCGCGTTTTAATTTACCTTTTTACTTGTTCACTGATGTTTCTAATTTCCGCTAAACTATTTACCAGTATACCGAAAATCCATGACAACGGTAACCATTTTTTTACATGTGCGATAGCTCAATTGAACCATTATAATATTGGAAGGTCAAATTTAATTTCTCCATTTTACATTCTGTACTCCATCAAGCATGCATGCATGCAAGCAAGCAAGCATGCATGCAAGCAAGCATTCTAGCAAGCATCAGTTCGAATCCCGCCGAGGGCAAACATTCGTATGATGAGCACTGCTACGATGTTACATAATATATGTATGTGCATCAGCCGCCTGACGCTCATAGTACAGGCTGTGGGTGCCTAGTTTGGGGTCAGATGGCCGTGTATGACATGTCCCCACATATTTATTTATTTATATTTATGTTACATACATTGTTTAACCGGCAACATAAGGTGCATGCCATATTTTAATTTTTAATTAATTAGGTGCATATGCTGTGTGTGTACTAAGCTGTATATAATTTTCATCAGTTTTTTTACTATCCTATAAAAAGCTTTATTTTTCCGAAATTCATTGTATTCAAATGTTGACCGGGGATATAGGTACCACCATGCAAAGTTTCATTTAAATCGGTGCAACAGCTTTAAGTTAGGAGAGTAACCCGTACAAACAGATGAACAAGTAGAAATAATGTAAAATGGGAGTTTTAGCCAGCAGAATTGCTGTTACCATCTTCAGCACTTGGTGGGAACTGATGTGGAGATAAGACATACCTGGCTCACATCTGAATCAAGATTTCAATGATTTTAAATTTTTTGATACTCGCAAGCGAAACCGCGAGCACTAACTAATGATATTTATATATATTCGAACTGTGCCAGTAGAACCCTTAAATTTGATACCCCACACCACACGGTACCATTAAAAAAAATTTTTTTTTTGTTCACGACTTTTTGTCCTGTACTGTAGAGGGCGCTACATTAAATTTAGTGTGACGTCACATATCCTATAACCAGCGGACGATTAAGACGCATAAAATGACACCTCATTTGTTAAAATACGTCTAGTAGTTTTGGAGATATGAGGGAACAGAATATGAACATAACCACATACATACATACATACATATACGAGTATACCGGTCAAAATCATAACCCTCCTATTTGCTGCGCCGTAGTCAGGTAAAAAAAGAATACATGATTTTAGTTTGTAAATGGCCAGTGAATGCACAGTAAAAAGAGGTTTTAGCTAATAGACTGGGCTCCGGTCGCAGAAATCCTTACCTCATAAGATTCATTGTTAGACGCACAATGCAGTGAAAGAAAATGTTGCCGAGTAGGGGTATTTATATTGTTTTCTTCCCTAAACCTGGCAGGACAATGTTTATTTTTCAGCTGAAAACCCTAAATTTTGCTCAAATTTACATCATAAGATTTCAATTCAAAATGATAATGCAGTGAAAGATATACCTTCCTAGATGGGGTATTTCGTAAGTTGGTTCCCCTCAACCTGGCAGGGACCGCAGTAGGCCGCCTCAAAGTAGGCGAAAAATGTCGATGTCTTACCTCATCCGATTTCAAGCTGAAACTAATGCAGTATGATAGTTTGAGAAGTGCCATTTATGAAAATATAACGATATCTGCCAGAATCCTGACCGAACCTTGTCATCGGAAGCCCCAAAGATAACACCTAAAATCTTTGAACGGCTGAAAATTTATGTATTTGCAAAAACATACTGAAAAATCCTTTATGCCGTGAAAGATACGCTTGTGTAGATGTGAATTTATATAAGTTTCCTCATCCCGACCCTTGCAAATTCCACAGACAGCTGCTTCCGAGGAGACACAAATTACGTTACTTATCTCATCAGATTACAAGATAAAACTTATGCAGGATTATAGCTCGAGATGTGCCATTAATGAAAATATCAGGTTGAATGCGAGCAGTCTGGAAGAACCTTGTCATCAGCCTCCTTAAAACTAAAGAAATTCTTCGGTTGGGCAAAAATGTTTGTATTCGCCACTTATTGGCGTCTTAATCCTCCGTAGTAGAATAATAAAATGCGCTCTTCACATTTCAGAGGGTTCAGGTTCGAGTCCTGGTAGGGCACTGTTGGAAATATAACTTCTTCTTCCTCGTTCCCTCAATGCTGAGGATCGCGACCACGTACAATACAACCAGTCTCCATTGGGTGCGTTCATATGCGCAGTGGACTGCACGATGGATGCTGCCGCCAACTTCTCTCTTCACTGTGTCGGACCACTTCGTAGGCGCCCTACCCTGAGCACGTCTGCCTTCCATTTTACCCAATATAATCTGCTTTTCCAGACTGTGCTTAGATGACCGCATAATATGTCCGAAAAAGCTGAGGGTTCTCTGTCGGCAGATTGTTGAAAGCCGTGTGGTGATTTTAAGCTCACTTAGTATGGACTCATTGGTTCTCATCGCAGTCCAAAGTATGCGCAGCAATCTGCGCCAGCACCACATCTCAAAGGCATCTATTCTACTGCTATCGCGGCTTTTAACAGTCCAAGTCTCGGCGCCATACAGAAATACCGAAAACAAAATATAACACGGTGAGTATAATTTCCACAGTTAAAGGTGTAAGTAATCATCCAAATTTACTTATAAGTATCAAAAAGAATGATGATACCCTGCTTCGGATGATAAGTAAAATCGTTAATGCTGGCTATAATCTAGAAAGTTGTTTTCAATATGTCGACTGCCATAATGGCGATCTCTATATTTTTGTATTTTTTTACCGACCACGTCGACTATGGAGATAATTCTGACATTCAACTACAGATGATAGAACTTTAGATGATATCTGAAGTTGATAGGAGAATACAGCTTGGATGGGCCGCCTTTGGGAAGTTAAAACACGTTTTCCATTCTAAAGTACCGCAGTGACTGAAAACAAAGGTCTTCAACCGGTATAATATACTATGCGAGATAAAAAATGCCAGAAAAACCTGGACGCGAAAAGAGACTTTGATACGTTAGCTCAATGTAGCAAATTCTGCAGACAGCTTCTTCCAAGGAGACATAAATTACGTAACTTATCTCATCAGATTACAAGATAAAACTTATGCAGGATGATAGCTCGAGATGTGCCTTTGAAGTAAATATCAGATTCACTGCAAGCAGTCTGGAAGAACCTTGTCTTCAGCCTCCTCAAAGATAAATAAAATCTTCGGTTGACCAAAAATGCATGTATTCGCTACTTATTGGTATCTTAATCCTCATATTACTTAGAAAGGATGATGTGTCAGACAAAACGTCCCCCCAAAAAACAAAAACTAATAAAATCGACCAACAGATTTAAAATGCATCTCAGTACATGCGTCTTATCTATGTGATTACTTTTTACTATGGCGATATCTTTCAAAGACGCGGGATATTGCGAGAAAAAAATCGTTTTGTCTTAATATTGATACCCAAAATAATAGATTGTAAGCATTCAATTGGGCACTGGACATTTATAGGCTAATGATAAACAATAATTATCTGTTTAAGCCGTAAGTCCTGGCTATAATTCAAAGAATTGTTTTCTGCATGTCGACTCCTAGGATGGCAACCTGTTCCCCAACCTAAATAAAGGAGAGTTAGCATAAAGGGAATTTCTCAGAATGAGGAGTTCGTAAAATTAAAGCTTTTTTGTTACTTTCACACATAATAACGAAATTAACTCTGCCCTCTGTTTGCTAGCTAAAAGGCCTGGCCACAGCTTTGCGCGACCAGCGGCGAGAATCGCCAAGAGACCGGAGCCGCGAATGGTAGTGCGATGGTAGGCCACAGCTCGCAGCGAATTCGCTCTACAGACCGTTCACCGTAAGTTGTAGTGGACGGACTGTACGCAAAATGCCGAATACACCCACCACCGCCGCCACCGCCGCGCGACCCTCCCACCCCCTTCGCCATTCGCTCGATGCTCGTCTCGCCGCCGCGATTAGCTGTGAAAGTTGTTGTTGTTGTTGTTTTTCACCTGCCTGCATTTGGAAAAGACTACACGACGACTCCAGGTCAAACAAATCCTTTGTCATAGTCCTCATAGGTTAGTAATTAATACTCTTCTGTGAATGCTTCACAGTACTAGATCCTCATCGAAAACCGGACTGCTCCTATGGCTAGGGCTAGATGTCGACGAGCTTATGTGCGAAGCAATTTTTACCTATAAGGTACTATTTTACATTAATATTATTATTAAAATAAAAGCAATTTGGTGCACCAGCTTTAAAATAGAAACTGCACACGAACCAATACACAATTTCTACGCTATAAACACGAAGCGCCCTGAAAAACTACTAAATTTCCTGGTACTCTCCAGCGTACTCTCGCGGATTAAGGACTACATTTGGGTGTAGATTACTTTCGCGGTTTTGAATTAGTTAAATTCAAGCCTTTTGATTGGACTATTGATTTTTCTGTCAATGTCATTATGCGCAATTCACCACCATGCACCTACAGGCACGAAATCTCGTTTTTGATTTTTTTTGTAGTTCCGCGGTATTAACCATTGCTGGTTCAGCGGTATTGCAGTATCACCGACGATATTATGTAGTTGAATGTCAGAATTATTGAGTTACCTGAGGCTTCTGATATGGTTCGTGTTACGACTACCTCCAGTCGCCGTGGCGGGTAGTTGACTACAAATTTTTAACGGTCGGTAATAATTTCAAAAATAAAATGATCGCCATCCTGGGAGTCGACATACAGAAAACAACTCTTTGAATTATATCCAGGACTAATGGCTTTACGTGCCTTCCGAAACAAAGAATCATCATTATTTTCTACATTCAGTTGGATGATTTCACCTTTAACGTACAAACCAAACTGGGGAAATTTTAATATACTCACCGTGATATATTTCCGATAGTGCCCTACCGGGACTCGAACCTGAACCCTCTGAAAGCATTTTATTATTCTACTACGGAGGATTAAGACGCCAATAAGTGGCGAATACAAACATTAAACAACAACATTATACAACTTTTTAATTTTCTGGGATTAAAAGTATCTAAGATGTTGACCGGGGATATAAGGTACCACTATACAAAATTTCATTCAAATCGGTCGAATAGTTTCGGAGATTAGCCCGCACAAACAGACAAACAGAGAAACAAAAATATTAAAAAAAAAATCTGGGTATGTACTATATCGCTTCTTACATCCCCTTGAATAGGTTTATAGCATTTCTTTCTATGTACAGATTTTATAGATTTTTTTTGTTTCTCTTTGTACGGGCTAATCTCCGAAACTATTCGACCAATTTGAATGAAATTTTGTATAGTGGTAGGTACATTATATCTCCGGTCAACATCTTAGATGCTTTAAATCCCAGAAAATTAAAATGTTCCCGTGGGATAGTTAAAAAACATTAGTAACTCATACGGCGGCGCAGTATATTCTACGGGCTTATCTCCGAAACTGTTAGACCGATTGAAATGAAATTTTGCATGGTGGTACCTTATATACTCGGTCAACATGTTGGATACTTTAAAATCACGGAAAAAAAGTGGGATAGTTAAAAAATAATACGGAAATGTCGAAACACAACGCAAGCGTAGCCGCGGCAGACAGCTAGTTTTACATGTAAATAGACTGTGGCCTGGATTAATACATGGACCGTTTTATTTCTAATTAGAAAATCTGAATCTAATCGACGCTAAACAAAGTTAACAGAAAGATAGTATTCTAAAGGTAAAAAAAGAGTACTTGAGTCAGACGCGGTGAGCTGTAACTCTAGAAGTAATGCCTTTACGACTATGAAATAAATGTCATTTTTTAGCTTAATGTATAAGGTAGTTGACTTCTTTAGTCCATTTTATCACCACTCTTGTCGTTTTCCTATAAATGAAGTAAGGAAGAAAAAAGTGTGCCTGTTTTTAAAATTTCATAATACGTTGATGGCTGTATATAGAAATATATTAATCTTAGCACTATAAAATGTAGTATCGTTTTGTAGGTAATTTATCAACAACTATTTGGTTTATTGATTTTTCAACAGATGACGCCTGTTACTTTATACTATTAAATTATAATCAAAGCGAAAAATTAAGATCATTGAGCTTGGGCAGGGACTTGAAACCGCATCTCCTGGGCTATCCGGGCCGTACAGGCGCACTACCAATTGTGCCACCAAGTCTCCGTACAAGCCCAACGAAATAATTTAACGCTTCGATTAATTTTTCGCTTTGATTATAATTTAATAACTATTTGGTTCTTGAAAAGTAAACTCATCAGTCCTACCGTTTTTGTAGAAAATGGAAAAAACCAAAATGTGGGAGGTAAAATGAGGGAAAAAGGGGGGGGGGGAATCATTTCTCAGCGTGTTTCCATATCGACATTGAAGCACATATATAAAAGCTACATATATGCTAAGTTTCATGCTTTCTGCCAGATGGGACCGTAATTCAGGTTAACAAGCCGTACTAGGAGCCTATTTCATAATTTTTATTTGCTTTTAGTCAACATGACAGATACGGAAATTAAAAAAACTGGATTAATGAAACTCAAGAATAATATTTACCTGGTTTTGCATCTTATGAAATTAGTGGTGTTGATAAGTAAATATATTTGCTAAAACCCTATAAAAAGTCATAACTCTACTGTTTGTAAAAAATTAACAATTGTGTGTGTGTGTGGACTGAGAGCCCATTTTTATTTTTGAGGATTTTTGCAGTTTAACTAACAACAGTCCTTAGTAAAAGGTGTGGAAATATTTGTAAAACGAATATTAGAGTTTGTAAAGACATAAATCAAAAGATATGTCGTCTTAAGTGGGTCCCTCAGTTCACACACATGAGCTCCCAAATCTAGATGTATAATGAGTTCACCAACAAAGGATATCATTCACGTTTCATACAATGTTGGACCAAAAAGTGAAAATGCCGGCCAGAGAAAAAAAGTGTAATTTTCGGATAGAACACGTAATTCATATATTTTTTTACTATGACACCAAACCTGTGCGTCCCATGGTTGTGTTGGTATAAACTCGGATTTCAAGTTCACTTTTCATACAATTTGGACCAAAAAGTAAAAATGCCGGCCAGAGAAAAAAAGTGTTATTTTCGGATAGAACACATAATTAACATATTCTTTTACTATCACACCAAACCTGTGCGTCCCATGGTTGTGTTGGTATTAAACTCGGATTTCAAATCCGGTGAAGCTTGATTCGTCGTACTTTTGCGACACGAGAAATAAAAAAAAATACACAAAAAAAACACAAAGAAAAAAATACTCGGATCTGCTTTCGTACGGAATGTCATTCGAAATACGGATTTTCGAAATTGAAATTCGAATTTCACGCCCTCACAATCAATTGTCAAATCAGTTGTCAATGCAACTGTTTTACATTGGACGGCCACGCGATCGCTATTTAGCGCTTTTCACTATTGTTATTCTTATTTGTTGATATTGTGGCTTCAATGACATTATGAATGAACAAGAGTGTATTTCTTGTCGTGCTCCGATTGGCGATCGCCGAAGTTACACTTGGACTTCCCGAGAAGAGCAGCATATTTCTATCGCACAGTTGATATAGAAGACCTAATAGTTTGTCAGGTAAGGATTATAATATATTTTTATTCAATATATATTCAAACATATAAGATCACTTTAATTATGCTGGTAGGTTTCTATTTACCACTTTTTTTGCAGGAAGAACCTACTGAAAATATTTGTCGACCCTGTTGGCAACTGGTTGAACGTCGGTACCACGGTACGTCGGTAGAGTTTCCTAACAAGTGGGTCTGAAGATGAACATGGAGAAGACAAAAGACATGTCGAACGCCCATGTAGTACCCACTCCAATAAAAATTGGGGACTCTGCTCTCCAAGTTGTAAACCATTACGTCTACCAGGGTCAAACAGACCAGTTGACCAATGTGTGTTGCCCGTGATGACTTACGGATCTGAGACGTGGTCGCTTACGATGGGCCTCAAGATAGCTCAAAGTCACCCAAAGAGCGATGGTGAGGGCTATGCTTGGAGTTTACTTGCGTGATCGAATTAGGAATGATAAGATCCGCAGGCGAACCAGAGTCACCGACATAGCCTTTAGCGAAGAATCGCTAAACTTAAGTGGTGTAATAGGCTGGGCACATTGCGCGTAGAACCAACGGCCGTTAGGGCAGAACGGTTCTTGAATAGCGGTCGTGCGCCGGAAAACGTAGTGTAGGCAGGCAAACGAGGTGGACCGACGATCTGATGGGGGTCGCTGGAAGCTGCTGGACTGATCATTGTGGAGATCTTTGGAAGGTCTTTGTCCAGCAGTGGACGTCATTCGGCTGAGATGATGATGATGATGATTTTATTGTAAATAAACAATAAATATATAAAATATTTTTTTAATATATAAACACCCTAATACCTAACAACAAAAAATACTCAATCATACTCAATGGGTAAACAACAATAATAAATGTATATATTTTTTTTATTTAATAATTATAATTAATAATGAACAAAAAAAAGTTGATGAACGAGCATAATATGCATCATAATAATACTTTCTTAATATATTTTTTTATTATATTAAACAAATACATACTAAATCCATGTGGGCCCCTATTATAATAATAAAAAGAAGTTAAACTACATCATATAAACATATATATATTCAATACAATATGATTACATGCGTCACAATAATACTTTCATAATAACATTTTTATTATATTTAATAGCCTCTAACAATAGAACCATCCGATAGAAAATCCGTATTTCGAATGACATTCCGTACGAAAGCAGATCCGAGTATTTTTTTCTTTGTGTTTTTTTGTGTTTTTTTTTGTGTATTTTTTTTTTATTTCTCGTGTCGCAAAAGTACGACGAATCAAGCTTCACCGGATTCGAAATCCGAGTTTAATACCAACACAACCATGGGACGCACAGGTTTGGTGTCATAGTAAAAGAATATGTTAATTATGTGTTCTATCCGAAAATAACACTTTTTTTCTCTGGCCGGCATTTTTACTTTTTGGTCCAAATTGTATAAAAAGTGAACTTGAAATCCGAGTTTATACCAACACAACCATGGGACGCACAGGATTGGTGTCATAGTAAAAGAATACAGGAATTGTGTGTTCTACCCGAAAATTATACTTTTTTTTGCTGGCCGGCACTTTTAATTTTTGGTCACTTTTGGTCCAAAATGAATGATATCCTTTTGGTTACAGACCTTTAGTAAAACATGAATAATCATCTACACAACATTAAAAAACGTAATGTGAATAGATAATAAACATTTACAAACACCTTTCTGTGGTCCCTGAGGGCCCACGTAAGTTCATCTCATAATTAATAGATTATAACATGAACATTAAATATTCTTAAGCCAATCTTCAGTAAAAAATACAAGAAAAAAAATAAAACTAAGGAAAGATCACAAACAGTGGTAAATATTGTGAATTTTACGTTTTTGTTGGTGGTCCCTCAGTTCACACACTATACAAATGCTAATTATTTAAAATATAATTAAAAACAACAATTACAAACATGTGGAGCCTTTCAGCGTTTAGTAAATTTTGTATATTATCGATCTGTATTTATCTTGTCACTGGTTTTATAGTGCTTTTTTGGAATTTTAATTTTTTATAGATCTTCTTACTAACTCTGGTACAGGGTGTCCACACTTTAAGAAAAGCAATGTTCATTTATTTTTAATTTATTTTATTACTTAATAGAGTATTGTACAAGTGATAGGTTACATTATTCATAAGCTACAATCGTAATACAAAATGGACTAAAATTCGTAGCATATAATTAACCTTAGTATTTCCAAAGGCGTATATCCTGAACAACTCAAACCAGTAATTATCAAACCCTTACACAGAGTTTGGAGGATCTTAATAATGTATTTTGAAGACCATTTCATGTACCTACCCCAAATTCACAAATAAAAATATTTGATTTGATTTGGAAATTAAATTGAAATAATGATGACTAATTATTGTTGTTCGGTCTGTGGATTGGCATCGATGAGACCATTATGAAATCACATGCAAAAACATTTTCTCCTTACTGCTTTCAGAAATTCTACTACAGTTATTATCGTAACACTGAATTTTTTCATTTACTAACGAGTGGCATTTGTAATGGCCAATGTCGCCCTCAAGTAGGGAAGGCACAAATTCAATTGCTCCAATACATGAATAAATTTTGCCTTTAACTATAATTGAACGAGGGATGTCACACAAAAACTGTTCATTAGTACCGTTTAAATCAAAGGATATAAATTCTGACACTCAAGCGATTCTGACGCTCACAAACATAACACATAAATAATTTAAGTGAGCACAATCACAGACGAATTTTAACATAAAACTTATAGTTTAAAGCGGCGGCGGCGTTAAACTGATGCTGAGTTTGTATGTGTTACTTATTATCATAAATAAACAAATTCTATTGTTTTTTTTTTCTTTCTTTTTCACGTTGTAGGTAGATAATGGGTTTTAATTGGATAATTTGAGTTTTATCCCGTGTGGATTAAAACGGAATAAAACTACTGCCTACTATTTTTCTTGAATCAATATTATGTCCTGATTGCATGGACACCCTAATAGTACGGAAAACCTAACGTGTAAAATTTTGGTTAAAAAACAATAAAACTAGTGACAAGATAAATACAGATCGATAATATACAAAATTTACTAAACGCTGAAAGGCTCCACATGTTTGTAATTGTTGTTTTTAATTATATTTTAAATAATTAGCATTTGTATAGTGTGTGAACTGAGGGACCACCAACAAAAACGTAAAATTCACAATATTTACCACTGTTTGTGATCTTTCCTTAGTTTTATTTTTTTTCTTGTATTTTTTACTGAAGATTGGCTTAAGAATATTTAATGTTCATGTTATAATCTATTAATTATGAGATGAACTTACGTGGGCCCTCAGGGACCACAGAAAGGTGTTTGTAAATGTTTATTATCTATTCACATTACGTTTTTTAATGTTGTGTAGATGATTATTCATGTTTTACTAAAGGTCTGTAACCAAAATTTGTTGGTGAACTCATTATACATCTAGATTTGGGAGCTCATGTGTGTGAACTGAGGGACCCACTTAAGACGACATATCTTTTGATTTATGTCTTTACAAACTCTAATATTCGTTTTACAAATATTTCCACACCTTTTACTAAGGACTGTTGTTAGTTAAACTGCAAAAATCCTCAAAAATAAAAATGGGCTCTCAGTCCACACACACACACAATTGTTTGTATTTTGTATTTATAACTCACTTTAATGGGTTTTGCCTCAATGAATGGAGGTTGTTATTTTGTAAATACTATTTTCAAAAAGCCCATAAAAGTAATAGTTGATTCTGCTAGAAAATATTTCATTAATTTTGACGTATAACACACTTTAAAGTATTCTTCTTCTCATAAGTCCATAAAAAGTGTATAAGATATTGGGTTTTGACATAACAATTAAAGCCTTACACTTTAAATATCGATTACTGGACTATACCATTAGAAAGAGCTCGAAAAGTATTCTATGGTAGCATAAATAACTCATTTTGCGAAATTTCGGCACTTACCGGGTTTTCACAGGCGACCCTCCCTCTGCTCTAATTTTATGAGGAGTTGGGTATCTTGTAGGCTTCTGCTGCTGCATCAGGTCCAGAATATTGAACAAGTTTTTACAAAACTATTAAAGTGACAGTATATCACAGTTCAAATCGTTTAAGAGTTGTGAAAGTTACTTAAATCTTTTCAACAACTAGAAAAGAGCTGATAGTCTTGAAATGACTAAAGATATTTTCTTGGATCATAGCTAAGAACACTCTCGATTAAGGCACCTTGCGAACAAAAATAACTAGATTAAAATCGGTGCATCCGTTTAGGAGCTACGATGCCACAGATAGACAGACAGACAGACACACGTCAAACTTATAACACCCCTCTTTTTGCGTCGGGGGTTAAAAATCACGCACGACGCACGAACCGCGAACATATCCGATCTGGATCATCCAAGCTCTTTGAGATAATTTTGTTAATTTATTAAGTGTTTTGAATTGTTTAGGTTGTGCAGCGATGTTGATACTACATTTACTAAGGATAACGTGGATACTCATGTTCCTGGCAAGTATTTTGTGCATTTACATTGCGGTATTAGGCATTGCTTGATTAAATTAAAACGATAAGATTAGGCACTGAGAACAAAATTCAAAATAATACTTATGAATCGTATATAATTTTTTTTTTCAGTAACTAACTTCTCAAAAATAACGGGATGTGCTTTTTACTTGCGGCTAATAGCTGTGCTTATTAGACGACAAATTCGCTATTTCAGTTACAAGAAATACAATTTCATTATACTTGTGAGTACTTTTTACAAAGTTCTTCTAGTCGTTTCCTGGTATTTACCTGAAAAAAAAGGTGGTAAAAAAAACTTTATTAACAAAGGTTCGGAACCCATGACATCGTTTGATAGTCCGGTTCGCTCCAGTACTAAGTGAAAAAATTCTATCTGTCATTCCTGTAAATGGCAACGACTCATACCGTTGGATTCGTCTTGGTGTCCTGATCGTGGAACTGTCGGTCGTCAAGTTCTAAAGTGGTGGAGGGAGGAGGGGAGGGGTAATCAAAGTTGGCGAATTTGTACTTTTGTTTTTACGCTGTAATTTGAAAACCAGTGGACCGATTTCTTTGTTATTGGTATTATTTGAAAGTGTATAATATTACCTAAAAGACGTTCTTATACATCAAATACGCCAATGCAGCGGTTACCGCGCAATAATACCAAACGTTAGAAAAAAAAATTCTGTATAGCTAATATCACAGATTACGCTAAACCTATAAAGTTTTCATGAAAACGATGTTTCCTACTTTGATTCTACAACAAATTACCTAATCAAAAAGGTAACTAGTGTTAGCGCCGCTTTCTACTGCCACTGCTAAATCTAATAGTACTAAACTTCCAACGTGTTTCATGTTATATTTGAATATGATTTGTTTAATTTATTAACTCCGAGTGGGTAGAATTATTTTTGTGCGGGTTGTTTTGTATAAAAGGGAGGTTAGACAATTATTCGGGCTCTGTCTTTGTTGATTCGTTGAGGTGAATACACACGTTCTTGATGATCCACGAATTTTATTCCTGATCCTGATTTTCCTGAGCGCCCTCTGAACACTATAATTACTATATGATTTATGGTGCCTGAGCTAGAGCTAATTTACGAAACGTAGTCGTAGGATCACTATACTACGAGTACGCAAATATAAGTAAATGAATGAGAAGAGATGGGTAAGTAATCACCATATTACTTTATTTATATATTTCAAGCTTACATTTTTCAAATAATACCTTGAAAAAAGATTTTACGTCGAAATAAAGAGGATAATTTTTTTTTGTTTTTCACTATTAGTAGTTTTGAATTTGCCTGTAGCATCTGACCCAAGGTACGTGACAAGATAAAACTCTTGTCAGGGGTAGATATTAGTAATACCTACCCATGATAAAAAAATAAAAGAAATCTACGCCGAAATAACCCGGGAAACATTTTTTTATGTTTTCACTATAGTATTTTTGACTTTCCCTGTAGCATCTGACCCAAGGTACCTGACGAGATTAAACTTATGTCAGGTGATAGATATTAGTAATCCCTTTCCATGATAAAAATATAAAACAAATTTACGTCGAAATGACACGGAAAACAATGTTTTAGTTTTCACTATAAGTTGTTTTAACTTTGCCTGTAGCACCTGATTCAAGGTACCTGACGGGATAAAGCCTATGTCAGAAGATAGATATCTGTAACATCTACTTATGATAAAAATATAAAAAAAATTTACGTCGAAATAACGCGGAAAACAATATTTTAGCTTTTCACTATAGTCGATTTGACTTTGCCTGTAGCACCTGACCCGAGGTACCTGACAGAATGAAAACTATGTCAGGGGATAGATATTGGTAATATCTACCTATGATAAAAAAATAAAAGAAATTTACGTCGAAATAACGCGTAAAACATTTTTTTAGTTTTCACTATAGTAGTTTTTACTTTGTCTGTAGCACCTGGCCTAAGGTACCTGATAGGATAAAAACTATGTCAGGGGATATATATTGGTAATATCTATCCTCATGATATAAAAATAAAAGAAATTTAGTTCAAAAAAATAAAAAATGAATTATGTTTATTTCAGACAATTCAGTCCATACGATTACATGTTAGTACAGTTTAATTTAGTAACAATTAACGCGGAAAACAATTTTTTATTGCGTACTCGTAGTATAGTGAGCTGCGACTATGTTTAGTTAATTAACTCTAGCTCAGGCACCATAAATCCTATAGTAATTATTGTTACCTTTTTGATTAGGTAATTTGTTGTAGAATTAAAGTAGGCAACATTTTTATCACGAAAAATTTATAGATTTAGAGTAATCAGTGATATTATTTAAACACATTTTTTAAAAATTATGTTTCGTATTATTACGCTGTAACCGCTGCATTGACGTATTAGATGTATATGAACGTGTTGTAGATAATGTTATACCCGTTCAAATAATACTAATAAGAAAGAAATCGGTCCAATAGTTTTTAAATTACAGCGTAAAATTCCAGCATCTTTGATTACCCCCCCCTCATCCCTCCACCACTTTAGCACTTGACGACCGACAGTTTCATGTTCAGGACATCAAGACGAATCCAACGGTAGGAGTCATTGCCATTTACAGGAGTGACAGATAGAACTCATGTTCTAGAGCACTTTTGGTCGAAAATGAACCGGACTATGATGTCGTTGGTGTATATGTGTGGTGTATAGGTGTGATTAAAAATGCGAATCGGCTCACAATAATCCACAAATGTACATACTGATGCTTGAAAGAGAGGTGTTAACATAATCTCTACGCTTGCCACCCCGGTACAATGTACAGTCTCCTACAGAGAAATCGACCCCCACACTTTACAAATAAACAAACAACAACATCTACTTGCTAGCATATAGCTGTCAATCTCAATAGGTAGATAAACGCTCCTCACACATACACTTACTGCTGCTGCTCCATCTCGTCTAGCCAGTTTTTGTGGTTTCAAATTGATTTATTTTTTTCATCGTATATTGCAATGGCTTATTATTTTCGCGGCGACTAAAAACTGATATGGCGACTAACTGTTGGCAACTAATAAATTAATACGGCTGCAATCAAATGTTTCGGCGTTTATATAATGTAAATAAGCGGCAACACCAGGCTATCATAAAAACGAAATATTGGCGGCTACTTTAGGGTAGCTAATATATTAAGTACGACTATTGAAATTATAGGTGAGGTACTATAAATAATTACTTGGCGACTAATATAATTACTTGGCGACTAATATTATTGGTGAGGTAATAATAAATAGTATTCTGTCAACTGTTAGTTGGCATATAATAAAGCAAATTCTGGGTATTAGTAAAGGGCAGCTATAAAATTAAAACGGATATTATTTATAATTATAAAAGGTCTCTTTTAAAATGTTTCAAATTATAATTTAAATAAAAATGGCAAACGGCGCGAGCGGCGACTGTTAAGGTTGGGTAGAAGCGGGGTACGTGCGGGCGAGGGGGGACAGAGGGGGCTATTAGCCAATTTGATTTATTTATTTTTGATTTATTTATTTTTTAACTAAAATTTGATTTTTTATTTTATTTATTTTTTTAATATTTTTTTTTTATTTTGACTTTGACTTTGACGATGACGACTCTGAGGTCAAAACTGGAAAAAATGGCCGCCATTTTAAACTTTTATGTTTCTGAACGGATTGCTCTTAAAATCGATATTTAGGGTCCCAAGTGGTGTCCAATGACGACTCTGAGGTCAAAATTGGAAAAAAATGGCCGCCAGTTTGAACTTTTATGTTTCTGAACGGATTGCTCTCAAAATCGATATCTAGGGTCCCCAGTGGTGTCCGCTGACGAATCTGAGGTCAAAATTGGAAAAAATGGCCGCCATTTTAAACTTTTATGTTTCTGAACGGATTGCTCTCAAAGTCGATATCTAGGGTCGCCAGTGGTGTCCAATGACGAATCTGAGGTCAAAATTGGAAAAAATAATCGCCATTTTGAACTTTTTTGTTTCTGAACGGATTGCTCTCAAAATCGATATCTAAGGTCCCCAGTGGTGTGCAATGACAAATCTGAGGTCAAAATGGAAAAAAGGCCGCCATTTTGAACTTTTTGGTTTCTGGTCCGAATGCTTCCAAAATCGATATCTGGGGTCCCCAGTGGACTCCGATGACGATTCGGACATGACGATTGCAAAAAATGGTTACCATTTTGAACTTTTTTGTTTCTCGTCCGATTGCTTCCAAAATCGATATCTAGGGTCCCCAGTGGACTCCGATGACGATTCTGACATCAGAACTTCAAAAAATGGCCGCCATTTTGATATTTTTTTGTTTCTCATCCGATTGCTACCAAAATCAATATTTGGTGTCTTCAATGGACTCCGATGACGTTTCTGACATCAGAATTGCCAAAAAGTGACCGCCATTTTGAAATTTTTTTTCTCTGTTTCGATTGTTCTTGTGGAGGCAAAGGGAAGATCTTCCACTGGGCATGGTGGTGAGCCCGGGGACCGCGGTCCAACTGTACTTCGTTGGAACTTGTATTTATTCAATGTCTTGCGAAAACTTCGATAGCGCGTTTCAGGCTTCGGCTTCTGATTGGTTGCGCTTCTAATGACGTATGTGACGTAGGCATTGTTTACAACATGTGACTGCAATCGGATGCTCTTTGCAGTGTCAGCTTTATGTAGCGCGCGCGGTATTCGTTGACTCAGGCGCGCCGCTACATTCTAAAACTAAAAAAGTTCAAAATTGCGGCCATTTTTTCCAATTCTGATGTCAGATTCGTCATCGGAGTCCACTGGGAACCCCAGATATCTGTTTCGAAAGCAATCAGACCAGAAACTAAAAAGTTCAAAATGGCAGCCATTTTCTGCAATTCTGATGTCAGATTCGTCATTGGAGCCCACTGAGGACCCTAGATATCGATTTTGGAAGCAATCAGACCAGAAACAAAAAAGTTCAAAATGGCAGCCATTTTTTGCAATTCTGATGTCAGATTCGTCACCGGAGTCCACTGGAGACCTCAGATATTGATTTTGAAAGCATTCGGACTAAAAACCAAAAAGTTCAAAATGGCGGCCTTTTTTCCAAATCTTACCTCAAATTCGTCATTGGACACCACTGGGGACCCTAGATATCGATTTTGAGAGCAATCCGTTCAGAAACATAAATGTTCAAAATGGCGGCCATTTTTTCCAATTTTGACCTCAGAGTCGTCATTGGACACCACTGGGGACTGAATTTCTGCCGACAGAATTTCTGCCGCTCACGACTCACAAAATTACGCTCGTGTGGCCTCACCCTTACTCTGTCCTTCGAGCCATTTATCCATGTTTACTACTATCAAGACTACCAACTTAGCTACGGGACCGATGACGAAAATAAGGCTATATAAAATTATATTTGCATCCTATTTTAACTTAAAATAACGCCCTTAAATTGTCGCCAAAATTACTTTTTTTGCCCTTAATTATATTTAACTACACACCCCATTTATTTTAAATAGAGGCCCTGTAGTGAATTTTTTGAATGCCTATTTGTCTTTTTTTATCTGCCAATATGTTGCTGCTTGAAAATAAATTTAGTTTCCAAAACAAAATACTCGATGCCAGTTTCAATTTAAATACTACCTTCCAATCAATTTATTTAGTATCCACTTCATGCTTAAAATGTTACCTCACATTAGCCGCCAACCCATTATTTTTAGCACCCATTTTTATTTTTTTTGTATGCCTGATTTCGATTAGTTTGTCGCCGGGTTAAATACATGCCTATTGCAATCAGTAAAGTATTTTTTTTATATAAAATAAATCGCAGGGACGGAGGTTCGAACTCCTAACTACGCAAACATCGCCGCCTCAGCCGCTCGTGATCCTATCACTGAGCCACAGAGCTTGTTATGAACCATCTCAAATGATGTAGTGTCTTGTTGCATTTGTCTACGTCTACGAACTATTACGATGGCCGCTGAGTGCTGACATGACGAGACGTTTGAAGGCGAAGTTAATAGATAACAAAATAAAATCGTGGGTAAGTGAATATAAATAAAAGGTAATAAGCGTTGAAATGAGAATATTCAATAGGATAAGTCAGCCATTACAAAAGGTGTGCATCTTGCGTTTACAATTTTATAATTACGACGTGCCCGTCTTCGTGGCGAAGCAGTTGCACAAACTGCCTCCCGTCACGTTCGATCACGTTGACGTCACCAGGCTGCTCAAGGATATCACCACCCTGAAAGCTGGCTTGGCCGAGGTACAATTTAAATTAGAGATTTCGGAATCTACTGTTAGTGACCTGCGTGCAGAGTTATTATCGTTAAAACGTAATTACTCTGTAAGTAGGTCGGCAGAGATCTCTAATGTAAACACACGTCGCGGCGCACAAAATGACTCCATCAGCAGTATGTCGTCGCCGTCGTCGGTTTCTGCTGAGGTGCGCAAATCGCGCGTCGCAGCGAGTCCCGCCGCCCGCTCCCCGGCCCCGCAGATGACGTCGAGTCCGGCTGCGGTCGTGTGTCCGCCGCGTGCTTACGCTGCTGTCACGAGGACCGCACCCGCCCCCGCCACAGCTGCACCTGCCGCATCAAACAAGCGGCACAAACAAGAAAAAAAGATTAGTCGGAGCGACCCTGCCTGCAAGCTGGTGCCGTCGCCAGGTTTGGGAAAAAACCAGGTTGACGAGGAAGGCTTCACTAAAGTGGAAAGGAAGAAGAAGAAGCCATCCTGCCGCAACATCTCTGGCACCGCTCCGATCGAGACGAACCATCCGCTGATGCGTCCAGCTGTGCCTTCGACGCCGCTGTATGTGTCCCGACTGCACTGGTCTACGAAGGCAGATGATGTCGTAGACTACGTCCAGAAGAAGACTAACTTCAGGTTGAGAGTCGAGCGGTTGGTGCCTCGCTATAGGACGAGTTTTAATTCGTTTTTGGTGAGAGTACCCACTCATCACCTCCCAACCTTTATGAAGGAGGACTTCTGGCCGCAGGGTGTCGTGTTTCGGAAATTCCGAGGACGTCTGCCCGCCGACCTACCACACGCGCCGAAGCTTAGTGTGACTTAGTGTTTAGATTAAGTATTAAATAATAAATATGTATGTTAGTCTGTAAGGTATTTATGATATGGGCCTCTGTTCACATATTTAACATCTATATGTAAATATTGCCTGAAATAAATGGATTTATTATTATTATTATTATTATTATAATTATGTTATTATCGGCATGTGACGATGCACAGCATCTGTGAGAGTGCGCCACCTACTTCCGATTCGATTTCCACCAATTAGAGGCCATTTCCTGTGAATATTGGTTGCTAATTTGACTTTGTGTCACCAGAGGACGGCTCGTTCGACCTTACCTCATAAGTCTCTCACCGGGAGCCCTTGAAGGGATGCTCCTTCGTTCTCAAAATATTTCATTCTCAAAATATTACATTCGCAAAACATTACATTCGCTAAATAGCTGTGCATCGTCTCTGCTCAATAATACAAGTTCAAAATGGTGGTCATTTTTTGCAATTCTCATGTCAGAATCGTCATTGGACACCACTGGGGACCCTAGATATCGATTTTGAGAGCAATCCGTTCAGAAACAAAAAAGTTCAAAATCAGAACGCCATTAAGAGCCATTTATCCATGTTTACTACTATCAAGACTACCAACTTGGCTACCGGACCGATGACGAAAAAAAGGCGATATAAAATTATATTTGCATCCTATTTTAACTTTAAATAACGCCCTTAAAGTGTCGCCAAAATTACTTTTTTTGCCCTTAATTATATTCAACTACACACCCCATTTATTTTAAATGGAGGCCCTGTAGTGAATTTTTTGAATGCCTATTTGTCTTTTTTTATCTGCCATTATGTTGCTGCTTGAAAATAAATTTAGTTTCCAAAACAAAATACTCGATGTCAATTTAAATACTACCTTCCAATCAATTTATTTAGTAGCCACTTCATGCTTAAAATGTTACCTCACATTAGCCGCCAACCCATTATTTTTAGCACCAATTTTTATTGTTTTTGTATCCCTGATTTCGATTACTTTGTCGCCCGGTTAAATACATGCCTTATTTAATGTATGTATATATTTGTATGTATTATGTATTGTAATAGTTTTTATTGTTTGTATAAAGTATAGTATTTATTTAGTATTTCTGTTTTGTGCACGTTTATCCGCGACTTGTTTATATGTTCTTTCACTTCCCTGGGTCTGCTGTAAGATATTTCTTAAGAAATAAGCAGACCTGTTATGTCGTCTTTCTACGTGTGATTGTCCTTTGTATGTTTATGTGTACAATAAACTGTTAAATAAATAAATAAATCCGTGGTCGAAGTGAATTTTATGTATCTTACTTTGCTTTCTGAAGTTCTTTATTGTATCACTTTGAAATCTGATTATAATTCGATTAGAGATGTTTTGTAATGATGAAAAGAAAAGTAAAGATAACATGGCTGTAGATTCATAACGCATCTAGAAATATGCCTAAACTGAAAATATCTAAGGAACTCAAGAAAACTTTGACGAGGAAAATTGTGGTGCAAGTGTTGAGGGATAATGAAAATCCGAAATAGTCGGATAGCTTGCATTGAGTTTTAGTTAAGCGCCAATGGTATTTATGTAGCCGTAGCCTAAGAGAAATCTGACCACTTTGTGAAGCCAGTGGGTACACGGTAGTGCAGTTACCTTGGTGGCGGGTTACCAAGCGGTGCTGGCGGTTCCCGAGGTGAAATGCGCATAGCTGTAAGTGGGATGCGTACAGCAGTGGAGATTGACAAATGTAGGCCCAGAGTAGGCCAAGGCGATCCTGGGATGGGAAAGCCAGGCGATCCTGAGATGGGAAAGCCAGTGTGTGTGTCATCTCATCAAGGCCACTGGTAACAGCTGAGTTTAATGTGGAGAAATTCGATTATGTTCAAGAGAGTATTGTGAACAGAATTATAATATTTGGTCAAAGATTTCTTGAGACTTAGTGAATAAATTAAAATTTGGCATATACTCTGGGAATGTTAATCAAATTTGATTGAAGTCACATCTTATGATTGTAAAATTTGTATTGTGAGATATGTTTTTCCTAATAGGTATAGGTCAGAATTTGCGTGATGGTTCCTGACAGCGCCCTAGCTTAATTTTTACTGAAATTAATGACAACAATTGTTCGTTTATTGTACGTTTTTGTACGCGTATTAAAAAAATATGTACTAAAAATGTGTATTTAATGAAATAATTAGCTATTTTTTGGGCGCTGTCAGAAAGGATCCATTGCAGCAGCGCCCTTTCAGTAAGTAACGGGTATTTAGCCAATAAATAAATAAAGTAACACTATGTACAGAGTCTTAAAAAAATGTACGTACAATCAAGAGCAAGTGAAGTTCCACAATGTGCCCGCTGGCTCAATTCTTTCATTGTGTAACTTGTTAGTAAACATCCATCTCAACCTGTCCTGCAACTATTATTTCATGTCCGTTGAATAAAGATTCTGAAGTGCGTGAAAAAATACACCTTATGAGTTAGCAGTTGTATGTAGGGTAGTTGCCGCTTACGACATCTACCGGGGGGTCCGTTTTCATGATTTAGTTTCAACGAGACACAATTTCAACGGTACACATTCCCAACGAGACACATTCCCAGATAGACACATCAATTATTGTATCATCAGCACAGAATTACATACCACTACCAGTTAATACATACCACTACCAGCGCCGGGACTGTACGTAAATCTATCTATAAGGGTGCTCCCTCACCGGGAGCATTCGCGTGTAATGTAACATTATAGATTCGTCTTTGAGCATTACATTACAATAATACCTCCCTGACTGACGAGCATTCGAGTGTAATGTAACATTATAGATTCGTCTTTGAGCATTACATTACAATAATACCTCCCTGACTGACGAGCATTCGAGTGTAATGTAACATTATAGATTCGTCTTTGAGCATTACATTACAATAATACCTCCCTGACTGACGAGCATTCGCGTGTAATGTAACATTATAGATTCGACTTTGAGCATTTCATAGCGGCGGGGGGCTAGGGGAACATTGATGTTACAAGTTGTATCAAGATATTACACATTGTATCATTACAAGGTGCGCATTGTAATGCTCGGTTCTCCTCCTTTACTGATGTATGCCCGTTTTGTATCATTACAAGGTGCGCATTGTAATGCTCGGTTCTCCTCCTTCACTGATGTAATGCTCAAATCTGTAACGTTACATTACACGCGAATGCTCCCGGTGAGGGAGCACCTTAATATAAAAATTAATCGCAAAATGTGTTGGTAAGCGCATAACTCAACAACGCCTGGACCAATTTTATCAATTCTTTTTCTTAAATGTTCTTTATAGTAAGTCCAAGGATGGTTCTTACGGAGAGAAATTAAAAAAAAAACTTCATTCCCACAAGAAAAAATTCTTAACGCGGGCGGAGCCGCGGGGCGGACAGCTAGTATCTATATGAATCGCAAAATGTGTTGGTAAGCGCATAACTCAGCAACGCCTGGATCAATTTTACCAATTCTGTTTTTTGAATGTTCGTTGATTTCCAAGGATGATTTTTACAAAGAGAAATAAAAAAAACTCATTCCCACGGGAAAAATGTTTAACGCGGGCGGAGCCGCGGGGCGGAAAGCTAGTGAGATATACAAACAGATGTTTACTCAGAAATTTTAATAATAGATATTTTATTTTTCAGCAAATAGTCTTACCGATTGCACTTATATTTGCCTGGACATTTAGTTTGCGGAAACCAGTAGAAAATCAAAAACCGTCAGCATTTTCGGACATGAGTTTTGAGGAAACTCCGAATAAAAAGACTGCTCTATTGGGCATGGGCAATTCTCAAGTTTTGCAAGCAATGAGACGTCTGACCGGCCACTATGAAAATATAGAATTTATAATTACAGAAAATGTTGCAGAAAGTAAGGACCTTATTTATATATTTTTACCCTATTTATTTTTAATTTATTATATTTTTAAAATAAACGGCGGTTAGCCAAAGCAATGATAACGATGACAACTTAGACTCGCTCACAAACAAAGGTTGGTTAATGTACAAAAGTCCTTTTGACATTAATTTAGTATGAAAACCGAAAATCAAATGGGCTTTTAAACATTGTGTTATTTTATTTTTTACTATTTGTATGCCCGGGGCTACGCCCGCGTTGTTTTCCGACTTTTCCGTAGTAATTTTTAACTATCCCACGAGAAATTTTTAATTTTCCGCAGTTAAAAGTATCCAAGATATTGACCAGGGATTTAAAGAACCACCATGCAAAATCTCATTCAAATCGGTTCTATAGTTTCGGAGATTAGCCCGTACAAACAGACTAACAGACAGAGAAACAAAAAAAAGATAATTGTCTCGATATGTTCTTTTTCACTTCTTACATCCTCCCGACTCGGATTTAATATTTTTTTTTCTATGTACAGATTTTCGATCTCTACAGTTTTGTTATATTTTTTATTAAGTCTGTTGGTGAACTCTGCACTTGTCTATAGGCCGCGAGACCAAAAAAATGTACCATATTTTCCTAGTTGTTTTAAATTATTTAACATTACCTATAACAAACGCACCGCAACGGGTGTGCTTTCGTTTATGAAGAGTTATAAGGCGGCATCTTGAAAATGTTTGTGTTTTTGCTTCGATGATCCTCGTAATTTGTATGAGTAAGTATTATGATTTTCAGATATAGGTACATTACTTGATCATCTAATCTAATTATACATATGCCTGAAAACACGTTTCATGAAAATGTTATCGATAGAAAATCACGCCAAAGTAACATCTTCTATTATCTTTTTTTATCTCTTAAACGGCAACGTATTAGACCTAGAAACTTAGTCACTAGTACGGTATACACCTTAATTAAAATCTAGTATAGATACATTTTATTGTATGGAGTACTTTTTGTACTTTTTACTTACGCTATAATACCTAGTTCTAGTCTAGACTAGACAAACAGCATACCTTTTCTGCGAATTCGTTTTTTTTTAAATAGCAAAAGTGTACACATACAGTGTTGATTAAATCTACTACTCGCCAGACAGCGTTAGTTGGCGAGATTATCTCTTATTTAAACATTATATATCTACCATAACAACAACGAGGTGCCGCCTACTACTATGCCATCAGATCTAAAGCAAAGTTATTTTGAACCATTTGATATTGGGTACCTATACAATACAATCCTTTAACAAAACAGTTTTAAATTTATTACCGCCTCACAGTTTTTTCCGTAAGAATAGATTAATGTTTCAGAAGAAATCCTATTTGCATAAGATAAATATCAGAAATGAAAATAAAATAGCACAACTGGGGCACTGTATTCGCTTCTATAATATTTATTAGACACAGATGATATTGTTATAAATATATCTGATTGCCAATTTAAAATTAGAAGTTTATCACAAAATTTAAAGATTACTTAAATGATAAATATTTGGTTCAAAATTATTTCATCTCAACAGAAAAAATAAGCTGTGATAATAATAATTATAATGTACACTGTTAACAGCTCAGCATCGGCTCGAGTGTGAATAGGCCTTAGTCGACCACGCTGGCCCAGTGCGGGTTGGTCAACTTCACACACAACCTTTGAAAATTTTTCGCAGGTGTGAGCAGGTTTCCACACGATGTTTTTCCTTCACCGTAAGAGCGTCGAATGAACGTACATAATGAATTCAAAAATCGAAAACACATTGGTACGTGCCGAGGCTTGAATCTGCGAACTTCCGAATGGAAGACAACAGCCCTAGCCACTTGCCCACCGACGCTTTCTTATTACACTATTGAAGATATATATGAAAACATGTGACATGATAATAAAGTTTCTTCTGAGTGTTCTTCTCCACAGACAAACGGCACTTTTTAATGGCCAATCTTGACCAAAATCTATACCAATCTTTCCTTGGTGTGTATGATAGAAAAGACCTTGGAGATGGATATAGGCTACCTATTACAGCGAGAAAACTCCTCATTCCCACAGGAAAAATGGCAGCGCGGGCGGAAAGTTTTAATTAAACTTGGTACAGAAATAAAATAGATCTTGGGAATGGATAAAGGCTACCTTATACCTCGGTAAAATACCTCATTCCCACAGAAAAAGGTAGCACGGGCGGAGCTGCGGAGCGGAAATCTCATCATCATCATTGACAGCTCATAATAATATATGTGGGGATCAAGGGGCTCGAACCTACCCTGAAATCAGGGTGACTAGGCCTTAGTCGACCACGCTGGCCCAGTGCGGGTTGGTCAACTTCACACACAACCCTTGAATAACTCGCAGTTGTGTGCAGGTTTCCTCACGATGTTTTCCTTTACCGTAAAAGCGTCGAATAAACGTACATGAATTCGAAAATCGAAAACACATTGGTACGTGCCGAGGTTCGAACCCGCGAACTTCCGAATGGAAGTCAACGGCCCTAGCCACTTGGCCACCGACACTCACACGAGCGGAAATGTAGTATAATATTATATTATAATATGCATTATAATTTTGTTGCAGCTTTCTTACGAGTTTCAAATAATATGAATTCACCACATTTCAATTCTACAAATCATAATAAGTATGCTCTTGGAATAGATCTGAATAGTACAGATGCAAAGGTACTTGTATATTTGTTATTGAATAGTACCACTACTTACCTACCGGTTTGTTGTTATGTAATGTTAACGGAAATGTATGAAATCCGTCATTGTATACAATTCCTAGGATATGTGTGTAATAAATAATCTTTGAAACATTATTTTATACATTTCCTAACGAGCTTCGGAATTGTATAGGTACATTTCCTAGGAATTGTATACAATTCCTGGTTTTCATAAATTTCCTGTAACATATATATGTATGAATTTCCTAGGAATTGTATAAAATTCCGAACTTGTACTAGGAAATATATAAAACTAATGATTTCTGTGAATAAAATGAACAAAGCTCCCTGTTTAACTAAGAATCAGAGTTATCTGTGAATATTATAAATGAAACACTTTGTAAACTGACAATTAGTTTTTTTTTCAAGGCTTATAAAAAATATAATCTTTATAAAGTTTTTTCATAATTAAACTTAAAAAATCTGTTACTTATTATTTTTTACAGCGTATCTAGCATAAAAACTATAAATAAAGCTTGTAAAGCTCAAAACTTCAATTTGATAGGTAAACAGTTTTTCGTTTAGGTTAAAATATAAAAGCAAAAACCTTTTTTAAAACTGAAAAGTAAGCCACCCAGGTAAAAAAAATATAGGGTTTATTAGTAATTACACTCTTACTTAAGTATGTATTTATTCTTATTTATGGCTGGTGTATAGGCACTAAATGTTTAAGCAACACTAACGCAAGCGTTTGCCTGATCGGGTGACGCAGTACCACAGGTGGGATACTCCAAAGAACCAACGTGGTTCTAATTTTTATAGCAGACAACCACCAGATGTGAATTAAAATTAAAGAAAAATTGTCTTTATGCTTCATCGAATACCATACCACGCAACACCATCCGGCGAAGTTTGGCGGCACCTACAGGATGCAGTGAGTGGAAGGATATCAGGCGGGGAACTTGTTTTGGTGCGGGGAGGTAAATTTCCCTTCTGTACGAGTAGTACTATTATATACTTCTGTTGCAATAGCCTCCCCTCGATCCGCTTTCCCCGCTTACCCATTTACATCTTGAATGTATTACATTTCCGATCGCTATTTAGGAAATGTATACATTTCCTAGGAAATATGTCTAATATAATTTATTTCATACATTTCCGGGCGATTTTAGGCATTTTATACATTTCCTAGGAATTGTATACAATGACGGATTTCATACATTTCCGTTAACATATTAATGTATTCATTCTAAATTTTTTTGCGGCAAAATTTATAATTTTAATTTATTGCTGCTATGTGATACCTATATACGAGTATATTAAAATACATGACTCTCCCGCCCCCCCCGCAATCCGTTTCACCACTCCCCTTTTTGAAAAGTGTCCCATTTTACAGATTTTCTCAATTTTCAGGAAAACTGTACAAGCTAGGACAAAATGGTCAAAGACAGAATTATTTGTCAATAAACTGCCTACCAATAAGTCCTAACATTCATTTTGATACGATTTATAGTTTCAAAGCTATGGTGCATCAAAGTTTACTAAAAATGTGCGCTTAGCGGAAATAAAACATAATATAGAAAAGCAACAACAATATTTATTATTTTTTACAAGAAATGCGTTTATCTAAACAAAATAAACATTTTTTATTTATTTTTTATATAGTAAGTACTTAATATCTAACAAAAATCAGTATCATCATCATTATCTTCTAAAGACTTGTTGAAACAACTTAGGCCCTGGCAATGGTTGCACATGGTGGAACAACGCAATCCAGCTTTGACACATCCACATCTTTAAAGTCTGACCAAGGTTTCCAATAAGTTTTACTACGGCGCCACCTCTAAATCTCCTACCGTTTGTTCCGGCCGCTCTAACTTTCCATTCTGACCTGATGTTCTACATCTCTTATTTGTTTGGAAGGTTTTGTAATACCCACAACATTTCTGCCATACATTATCACCCCTTAATACCACTGTTTTGGGACTAATTTGGTCTTGCAGCTAGTTCCATGTGTATACCTTTTGTCTGCCACGCATGCAATTTTATTTTTTTTAACCCATTTTTTATCAAGAAAGTGTCATAAAAGTTATATATTTGTAAAGCCCGTGAACGCTGCTACCCGACCATATTTTTTTTATATCGATACCATTCCCATGAGAAAAGTAAACGACGTTTATGTGGAAAAATGTCATTCATGTTTTGCGAATTTTGTCCTATAATTTAGTTTTTTTATATGGCAACCCTATTTTATAATTCCAAAAATGAATTCTACGTTAACGAGTTATCCGAAAATGATACCAAACTTGTCATAGTACATACGGTTTTAGAGATATAAGCGTCAACAAGAAGTGCGGCAAAACCCACCTTCACCCCCCTCCCCCCGGCTTCAGAGGGGGTACCATGGGTCCCGGTGGATTTCTACTCAGAACTACCTATTCTATAACCATGCCAAGTTTCATTAACTGGTCCAATTTCAACTGTTTTTTGCACTAAATACTCTACTAAGTGTGATTATTTGCTGGTTATCAATTTTTAGTCATCTTTGATGCACCATAGCTTGGAAACTATAAATGGTATTGAAATGAGTGCTAGTATTTTGTTGTAGGTAATTTATTGATAAATAATTCCGTCTTTGACCATTTTGTCCTAGCTTGTATAGTTTTCCTGAAAATTGAGAAAATCTGTAAAATGGGACACTTTTCAAGGGGGGGAGGGGTGAAACGGATTGCGGGGGGGGAGGGAGAGTCGTGTATTTTAATATACTCGTATATAGGTATCACATAGCAGCAATAAATTAAAATTATAAATTTTGCCGTTTTGCCCATACATTGAAATCTAGAATGAGTAGGCTATATACATATACTTCGTGTTGTAAGTTATGTAACACAGAAAACAAAATAAAATATTAATGGTCTCAATTCCGGTTTGCCCGCTAAAATCTCAAAATTTAAATTGTTGGTCTCTTTCATTCATATTATGGTATTCTAGAAGGATGGAAGATAAATGAATTTAAAGAATTTCTGATTACTTAATAGACAGATCTCCATGGGAATGACGTTGCTTGAGTTGGCTATTCATCATCATCATCATCATCATCTCAGCCGAAGGACGTCCACTGCTGGACAAAGGCCTCCCCCAAGGATCTCCACAATGATCGGTCCTGCGCTGCCCGCATCCAGCGGCTTCCTGCGACCCTCACCAGATCGTCGGTCCATCTCGTGGGGGGCCTGCCCACACTACGTCTTCTGGCGCGCGGTAGCCATTCAAGAACCTTTCTGCCCCAACGGCCGTCGGTTCTACGTGCAATGTGCCCAGCCCATTGCCACTTAAGTTTAGCGATTCTTCGGGCTATGTCGGTGACTCTGGTTCGCCTGCGGATCTCATCATTCCTGATTCGATCACGCAAGGAAACTCCAAGCATAGCCTTCTCCATCGCTCTTTGGGTGACTTTCAGCTTTCTTATGAGGCCCATCGTTAGCGACCACGTCTCAGATCCGTAAGTCATCACTGGCGACACACATTGGTCAAAGACTTTAGAGTTGGCTATTAATATATATTAATTTACTAAGATATATTGTACCTATAATATTACATATTAAAAATATACTAGAGACCCGTAGCGGCGTCGAAACGCCGCTGCTAGAATATGGTGATGTAATATTCATAGGGAAACATAAACCATTTTTAATTAAGGCATTTTTTCGATACTGTACTCAAAACACACATTTGAATGAAATGGTGCCTTAATAATAATAAAATATAACCCACCAGAATTGAGCCTAATTGCTTTATAATCACAACGTAGAAATGAACATTTGTCAAAAGTTTTGCATAACAATTTAAAAAAAACTTACGAAAGTTTCATTGGTTCTTATTTTGATATCAAGAATTATTTGAGAAATTAGACTTAAGTTAGAATTTTTTAGTCACAACCCTTTTAATAGGAAACGGACTGTAAACAATGATAACATTTAATAAGTAGGTAAAGTCACCGTTAGATACTGGTTGGATTTCTCGTTCGCTCACATTATCTAATGGAACCTTGACTGTACCTACCTAGCGTTGAAAAAATAAAATTAAAACAGCTTCTTTCACAAATTCGTCCATTTTTGGATTATTTCATAACAAAATATTGACATTAACCATTCTAATTTTCACATATAACCATTTATCTATCTAAGATCTAATTTACACCAATTGAAATAATATAAAAAATTGAACCGCCGAAAAAACTGAAAAGTAAGTAAAACCCTTTAAAATATAACCAACTTCAAAATATTAACTTATTAACAAATTTCGTGATAGACTATATCGATACCTCTGGGCTCAAAGGTCGTAAAGGACATTTGGGTCGAAATGACTTATGAATGCAGCCTTATTCAGTTTTTAATTCTCTATCGATCTGTATAATTAGTTTAGCGAAATTCGCAAAAAAAGTTCCTTTACGACCCACTTTCATTGGCAGAGTAAACAGAAATAATGGACAAAAATTAGACTTAAATACCAAATTACCCGTAAAGTTTTGTTACTTAGGGATAAAGGGCAATTTTTACTGCAAATTTATGGGCGTAAAGCTATTTTTTTTACAAAATTGTCCTTTACGCCCTCAAAATAATTAATATTTTATAGTAATAATTCCTTATTTTATTGCTGGCACTGAACTTAAAATCAATTTTAAACTTTAATAATACATAGAAAGTACATTTTTGAATTAATAACAACATTAAATAATTTAAATAGCAGCAACTTTTGCAAATTATTTTGATTGTATACGAATGTGATGCGGTGTTCCATTCTGTGATTGAATTGATTTATTGTCATTGTTTTGTGACACTTTAAAAAAATCGATCATTATTTTCAATCACGTTTGTTTCGTAATTTGTCATTTTGTAGCTCTTATTGTGGTTACAATACAAAAATATTCCATAAAAGTACTGGTACCTATCTGTTGTAATTTTTAGTTGTTAGCCATAGTTTTGCACTCTGTAGGTAGGCTGTAGGGTGTATAAGGTTTTCTTGTTACTGTTTCATTGCATCATCCACCTAAGAATAATTTTATTGTCAGGAATATTAATATTATTTTTATATCTTAGCTAAAGGTAAGAAATTGCTTTTGTTGAGGTTCTTTCACTTGTTAGTAGGTATACTATATTAGTAAATACCGTCAATTCAACATTTTTCTTAAAGGAATGGTTTCTTTTTCGTTAAAATAATAAAAAACAAAAAAAAAATTAAATTAAATTTCTTCAAAACATTTTTAATGTATATCGATTGCTCTTTTCCTGATAACAGACAAGTAATTTTACATTTATACTTTATAGTATCATTTTAAATTTGGATTTACTGTCACTATTTGAAGTTGCAGGTCGTTCTTTACAACCAAAATTACATAACCACCTGTACTTTACTGCCTTAATTTCGTATAATAGGTAAAAAATATTAGATTTACGCCTCAAGATACTTGCACAGAGTGAAATTTTGGTGGGTGTAAAGGACATTTATTAATAATTTTTGGTCGTAAAGGGAAGTCTATCTCTGTAAATAACCAACTAGGACATTTTTTACAATATGTTCATAAAAATATCTCAAATCCTAAGTATAATGATCTAGGTTCCATTTATTTAGCTTGACGAACAAAAAAGTTACAGCTAAAAACTTAATTTTTTTTTCGTTTTTTGCCTCTCCTGTAAAGTCGTATTTTGTCCTTTACGACCTTTGAGCCCAGAGGTGTCGATATTTGAAGTAGTAAAACCTTGGCAATGTCCGATTATTCTTTGATCTTTAGATTGTTCTATAGGTAAATATCTTTATACCGTCAAAAACTTGTGCTCTACTTAAAGCCACGTAAAGCTGCTCGTGAGAAAATACTGGTTTTGGAAGACAGCTACTTTTTTCAAAGATTGCCCCTGACTCTTGTTTATTGTCATCGCAAATGCAAGAGTAACTGTAAACTGAAATCTTTGTAATTTGAATGGAACGATGGAGTCTGAAGGGCTAAGCTTTATTTTAGGAAGAATAACTCTTTCGCCTGAACTTGCACCCGTCAGAACCTGACAATCTAAAGAATTGGTATATAGTTTTATTAACTGAAACCGAGTTCCGTTAATCAACCCTTTGGCCAATGACCCATTTTTAATTTAAGCTCGTGTCTGGGAAGCCCACTTACTTCAATACTGTTAAGAAATTCCGTCGGAAAATTTATATTAGAATCAGAGTCATCTGATATCACTGTATCTACCTACGCTCTTATATGTTACTTCTTCGCTAGAGATACGCTCGAGAACTTTCAAATAAATTTTTGAACAGATTTCATTAGTCGGTGTGAGAATAGCCTTTTCGTGTATATTATTATAATTGTCTAAGTCATTGTATATAAAATCGATCGGCGAACCAATTCCTAAAAGACGAATATCTAATATTGACTGCCCACATTCGTCCTTTGGCAGAGTAATCTGCAAATTCGTCTTGTCCTTCATTTACTCGCATATTTTTATCTAGTTTTAGAAAAGTCATGTATCGCCACAAAGTAAACGATGATTTTTAATACAGTTTTCGATTGTTACTGCCCGTCCAGCATGTGGCACTACCGGCAGAGTCTGTCTAAAGTCACCAGAAAATAATACAACTATTCCAGCAAATGGTTGTCATCGTCTATCTTCAATAATTGTAATATCCCGAACCATGCGATTGATTACTGTCAAGGCTGCTGCCGGTATCATACTCGCTTCATTAATTATTATAACGTAGGCACTGTCAAGATATCTCCCGTGAGAAGAATCAGGTTTAACACCAGATACAGACGAATCAAGAATTGGTATCGGCAATTTGAATTGATTGTGAAGTGTTCGACCTCCTTTAACTAAGCTTGCTGCAATACCGGTAAATGCTATTGGAACAGCAATGCGACCAACACTCGCTACTTTGGCAAGTAATGTTTTTTGCACATACCTACGTTTTACCACAACCTGCAGGTGCATCAAGAAAAAATAAGTTTCTATTCTGCTCTGAGCACTCAAGGGCTGTTATTACTGTATTAATTACATTTCGTTGTTCATCAGTTGCCATGTTATACATGGACTCAAACTCTATTTGAGCATTTTCGCTGTTAATTATAGGAAGTTCCCGGTATATACTATGCGTAGGTTCGGGTAGGCCAAGTTCCTTACAGTTCGTGTTATGTGTTAATAGAATTTCTTCAATTTCTAAAAGTGCAGCATTTGTAGCATCTTGCTCGACGAGACCACGGTGTAAAAAATCTTCAATCATGTAATCTCTAAAGGTGTTCCAGACTTCTACTGATTCTGAAGGCACGTTAATACCCAAGAGTATTGTAAATAACTCTGATTTGATGTGCAGAAAAGGTATTTGCTGCCTCTTGAAGAGTTTCGGAGAAATAAGCGGAGCTTGTTGTAATACCTAATGCAATGGCTGCTTCTTTAAACGTCGCGTATAAAACACTATTGATGGTACGTAAATCTTCAAACTTTTTGGCTCCTTTAACATGGAGAAGAAGAAGACGAAGATGATAAAGTTCAACGTCCTTTGGTGATGGCATTAAGCCTAGTTACAATTTTATCAGCACCCCTTTTCCGTGGTTGCCATGTCTTTGTAGATGCTTGCCAAACAAAGTGATATGGTATGTCAATGTATCTATACTGCCTTGCAGTGTCATCAGTTTCATTTAACTTAAACCAGGCCATAAGTTTGGAATCCCGTTGATTTAAGGCTTGCTCTTCTTCTCCGATTCTAAAATTAACACGTTGTAAATTCTCTAAATGGCACTCTAATGTAAATATACGCCATACGGCTTCGGCAGAGCCAATCCATCGAGCAGTAAGAATATCCCTTACCTATTCTTATTCGAATCTGTGCAAAATGAAAAGGCTTGGAATGGATTGGTTTTTTCTAGCTATTTATTCTTTTTCCGTCTATTGACATTGGCAAAGTGCCCTAGAAGTCAAACGCCATTGATACGAAAAAAAAAATCTAAAATTTGAGTGATTGTCATTTATGTCATTTAATGTAAACAAATCCTTGCTTTATTTTTACGTATTTTAATTGGTATTTTGTTGAAAAACTTAAAAAACTAAGAGTTTTATGCACCCCTCCAGGATGAGACGAAGCTAATGAGGTATAATTTATCAATATCGGACCTGGGATGTGGATTTGATGGCCTGTACAAAAATCGGGCTTGCGTAATATATATATAGATGAACTAAAATCGCATATGTATTCGAAATTACGTAGGGAACCCGGATATTATATGGGATTGCATTTAACCGTACCTAAAATTATTCTCTTGTTCCACCTAAAATACTAGGTAATTGTGCACCAAAACATGCAAACTTGAGACTTCTTGAGTTATCAACTTTGAAAAATTCAAAACTACGGCGGTCGCCGGCCGCTGCCGCGGCACGCTCGCTCCGCTCGCTCGGCTCCCTCCGCTCTGTTATTGACATCAGTCTAACCTAACCTAACCAACCGAATTGATTCTGGGTAGATTTGATTTTTTAGAGGGGGGCTGCGCCCCCCCGTCCCCCCGCTTCTTCGGTTTACGCCCTTGGATATTTGGTGCAAGATTAGTATTTTTAGTGCACGAATAATATATTTGTTGTAAGATTCGATTTTTTGGTAAACAGATAATTATATTCCTATTATATGTTACGCTCAAAGATCGAAAACGCTGTGAGCGGAAAAATTGCTCACAACGCGTTATTGTCACAGTAAAATATTGTTACGGACGTGGGGTTCGGGATTTGTAAGAAAAGCCGAATGACTCATTTTATTGATCGCCGGGTTCCACGACGATGAAAGCTTAAAACTTCTTAATTTCGATCGCTTCCCTGACCATCCTGGGATAATAATGGCGATCGGATGAGAGGACTTTGGGTTTATGCAATTCTATCCAGTGGTTTGGCCCTGAATTTAATAAGTCGTCTGCGAAAACATGTAAAGTACCTACCAAACATAAGGCTCAATGGAGCTCCTCTCAAATAAGTGCAGAGTTTTAAGTACCTGGGTCATTGGGTTACCGAGTCCCTTAAGGATGAAGTAGACATAGAGCGGGAGCGCAGGGCGCTGTGTGTCAGGGCGAATATGCTGCCCTACTGGCTAGAATACTTACTAGATCTGTTCAAACCAATTTTCGTTGGAAGTTTTCATGGTAATGCACAACATATATATTTTTTTAGTTTTATCATTATCTTATTTTAGAAGTTAGAGGGGGTGGACGGACACACATTTTTCCACTTTGGAGGCGTCTCTCGCGCAAACTATTCAGTTTAGAAAGAAATGTTATTAGGAACCTAAATATCCTTTTTGAAGACCTATCCATAGGTATCGTGTGGGACACGTATAGGCTTGATGAAATTTTTTTTTAAAATTTCAGTTCTATGTATGGGGACCCCTAATTTTTTTTTCTATTTTTGTAAGAAAATCTTAATGCGGTTCATAGAATACATCTATTTACCAAGTTTCAACAGTATAGGTATTATAGTTTCGAAATAAAGTGGCTGTGACATACGGACGGACGGACATGACGAATCTATAAGGGTTACGTTTTTTGCCATTTGGCTACGGAACCCTAAAAATGACCGAAAGGAGTGCGCGGCGGTCACCCACCCCGCGTCTCCCGCATCCCCCTTTCGGACCCATCAAAATTTTGCAAAAACAATTAAATTTCTATTTAAATATTACTTACCGATGAAAAGAAATGATTTTTTTTACTTTGCTTCCGAGAAAATTTTTTACACGGTTGCACTGTACATTTGACCATTTTGTACAGACGTGTAATATTTTTTGTGTGTGGTGACGAATCGGTGTATTTCTTGTGCTTACAGTTCATTATACGTGTTCTATGCGTCCCACAATTATTTTTATTTATACTGATCTATTATGATCCCTAGTAGTCCGTACCTGACTGAGCCAGTAAAACCTTATTTACGACGAGGCAACAACATATTATAGCAGTGTTGCATGCCAAATAATTGATACAAATTTTACAGTAAGATGCTTTAAAAATTATCTAGCCACTATGATGTAGCCTCGGCATAAAAAAGCCTGCTGCATGTCGCATATACCGCAAATATTCTCTATTTGTAGTATAACCAACCACAGACTAATATCGCGGCGGTAAGCGACGAGCAGCCTGAGGACACACACGTACGCTGCCTATAGTAGGTAGGTAGTGTCACTGAGTGTCACAAGCTGCTGCTTTTAGAAACTACACATGTGCGGAATCTTTACTCATGTGGTACTGCTGTGTAATCGATATGTAGTCCATAAATAAATTCATATGTCTATGATCACTTCATATTTTTTTAATAATTTATATTCAGGTGATGTACACAACACTGGTCCACCATGCAGCTTCAGCGGGTCTTAATCTTCTTTCAAACATTCTTGCTGTTGAAAATTTTCCAGAAGAAGATGGACGGGTTATCACAACTCGAAGTCTCCCACTTAGCGAAAATTATGAGCCGCTGGAAGACAATTTTCCGTTAAAATTACCTAAACAAATTATAAATTGTGGAATGTGGCTGTGTATACTTCTTGTCGGTAAGTTTTGAATATTGATGAAGCGCAGCCAGATGGTTTTAAATAGCATCGAAATCTCGAAATCATCATAACATGAGGTGAGCGTTTTACCACTTGATAGAGGCTGTTGCATTATACAAGTCTGGTGAAGCTTTATTGGTTGTACCATGGTTGTACCTTTTCGTCACAAAAAGCATAAGTCAATTCAAAAAACAAGCGAAAATTACGAAAAATATTAAGTGTATGTTGTCCCGTGATGAGTCCTGAGTGATTTCCTAATCATTTTAAGTGTAATAATTCATTAAATGTTACAGTAATGTTCAGCACCCTTGGAAACGCCGTGGCGCTACCTACGGAAGAGCGGGAGGCAGGCACTCGGCATATTCATGTAATGTCTGGGTGTCCTCCTGCATTGCATTGGCTGTGTACATTTCTCACACATATCTTTATATACTGTGTCATCATGTTTGTTCCTTGTACCCTTTTTTCATTGATGGATAAAGAAGAAACCTTCAATAACATGGATTTTATGGGTCTGTTATTTATTCATAGTAGATTGTTAATCAAGGGCTGTATAACATCAATATTGCATACGAGGTTTTTGGTTAATTAGCCCGAGTATGCAATTGATACTTACACCCGAGATAAACATTCTGTTTTACATATCGATTGTGAGGTAGGTAAGTAAAAAAACAAGAAAGCAGGTTTCTATGAACATTTATTAAAGATAAACATGGTATTTAATTAATTAATTAAAAATTGTAAAAGATATGGTCAAGTCATTTTTAGGAATATTATTTTACAGTTTGAGTATGAGTTTGTGATGATAAGACTTGAGTTTGAGTGACTTGAGGTTCTTGCATAGTAAAAAAAATCAACCCAGTAGCACGGTCTAACTTGAAGTGGCTTTACGGCTATAGCTATCCGTTTCATCATCATACTAATATTATAAAGAGGAAAGATTCGTATATTAAAATTTGTGTGTGTATATGTTTGTAATGAATAAAGTCAAAAACTACTGTGTTGATTTCAGATATTCTTTCACCATTAGAAAGCTACATTCATCCTGAGTAAAATAGGAAAATGCCTCATTATCACGGGAAAAACTGTTAACGCGAAAAGCTGGAATAAAATTAAATCTTTTGGTATGCCACTGTTTATGTTTATTATCTATTTTCTAAATCTCTCATTTTGTTTTCAGGAAATTTATTTATTGTTTTCCTGATGGGTAGCACTCCTTTTTTGTTTGTATGCTACCTCTGTAGTTTCCACTTTACTAGGAACGTGTCGGGACTCATAATTACTATTGCCACAATAATTTTAGGTAAGATGTTGTATAGCACAATACCTATAGAAGAACCTATCAGAAGATCTGAAGGTGGAACACCATACAAAAATCTAGTTACAAGTTACAGTAGGTATACTGTTAGTACAAAACTCGGGTTTATATGTATGGGTAGAGTACGGTAAAATACGGTGTAAACACAGAAACAAACAAAACTCAGCGGTGCAAGCTTAGAGAATAAATAGAAAATTTTCTGAGAGGGATACAGTACGCCTAATCGAGTATGAACCGTAAGCACGGATATAAACAGTCCGAATATCTTCAGCGCGTTCGTTTAGTATCAAATGGTTATCGGAGCTGATTGTTTTTCCCGGTGAAAATAAGTAATTTAGTAGGAGAACATTTTGAAATGTGCAGTGATAAGTTGCAAACATGACTCGAGGAACAAATTCAAAAAGAAAAATGTTATTGATTTCACTGCCCATACAACATCTGCTTACGCTTGACATAAAGGAGCGATTCGCGTGCTATATGTATATTTATTCTCTAAGGGTGCAAGTTATACTTGGAAGTTATATCAGCAACTGACCTGAGTAAGTACTCTACCGGCTGACTTACGAGATTACGATATTTATGACTTTGTATATAAGACGTTGGATGTTGTGCTTGTTGCCTCTTTTGTTGACAGTTTATGAATGATTTGGCAGGTTTTGTTCCCGCAGCTATGTATTTTGGATCACGAATCGCAGGCGCGAAAGATATATTTGCGTTCATTATGGCTGTACCGTGCTATGCGCTCCCGCAAGGTGCCACCACTCTCGCTGTATTGAAAACAGCTTACGTAGCCAGGTAAAGTTCGCGTCATGTAAAAAGAACGCTGGAGAAAGTGGTGGGGGTATGCAATCGCCTACTGCGCTCTAGATTGCCAGCGTTCTTTTTACGTGACGCGAATAACGCAATACTCGTAATGGTAGAGTTATCAATAAATTTATGGACCTTTTTGATATTGTATTACTACTAACGCTCGCTGCGAATTTAGAACTGAGCGTCTTCAATTTTATTCGCAGCGAACGCAATCGCAGCGACTGTTCGCTGTGTGTGACTGAGGCTTTACCTACCCAGGGCGCACACGCACGTTAGGTTTTTTCGGATGAAATTCAGTACACTACACACTCGGCGAGCGAGACGGGCCGTGCACGGCATGCGCCATACAGCTCGCTTTCTCTATTGTGCGCTTGGTGTATGCGCGCTAAATCTGCATTCTGTTCTGAAAAAACCGGTCGTGTGCGACCAAGGTAAGTCGGGGCGTACACGTCATGCCGCGTTTACATGCTTGCCGTGGCTTGCCAAGCCTACGGGGCGCAGTTATGCGCAAGAGTGAGCGCGGTGTATTTGCATCTAATTCCATCCAACGCATAGCTGCATCACGTAGGCTTGGCAAGCTACAGCAAGCATGTAAACACGGCATCAGTCCCGGCTTATACGGTACCTAATCATCAACGAACGAACAACCTCGTGTGTGGTGCATGCGCAGCGTGCTCGCCATGTGTGTGTGTGTGTGTGTGTGCCTGCATTGCCATGCCATGTCGTGCGACACCCATTCGTGTTTATTTCCGGTGTTCCCAAAATGTTCAGGAATTTTATTCCTACCATAAACATTTTTACATTAGCCATCACATAGTTTTGTATTTCGGTCTTTATCTTTCTTTCGATACTTGTCTTGCGTAAAACTAAAATTTGTATGATTTTCGTATGGATTTTCGCGAAAAATACAATGCATAACTTTAATCTAGGCCAACTGGAAGACATTTCGCGAGAGATAAGCTGTGCCTGTTATGTCTACTTTTTTAATACCTGTATTTGTAAAATGTTTGTGCGCAATAAATAATAACATATAATAATAATTATGTACATTTTAAGGAAGTCCAAAGTCTCAAGTTAGGATGCGCTCGATTGCCAAGTTTATTTGCAGCCAAGAGCGCACACATTCCAAACAGTGCAGACAATCGAAATGGCAAAAGTAGATACCTTGGTTTTACAAAGTTGTCGTTACTGCTACTCTACGACCACATCACTATCACTACCTACATAGTATAAAACAAAGTCGCTTTCTCTGTCCCTATGTCCCTCCCTTTGTACGCTTAAATCTTTAAAACTACGCAACGAATTTTGATGCGGTTTTTTTAATAGATAGAAGGATTCAAGAGGAAGGTATATTATGTATAATACATGCATAATATACTTAAGAATAATCCACAATAACCATTTTCCCGTGCGGAGCCGGGGCGGGTCGCTAGTATTATACAGGGTTATTTTTTATTCAGTGCACAAATTTTAGGTAGGCACAGATTAAAGAAAATAAAAACACCCGTATATTTTTATTTTATCACGTTTCATATTTTATTTTATTATGCATAAAATTGGTACCAAATTTTGTATGGGAAATAAATTTTTACGCGCCTATTTTTTTGATACTTCGTATAAATACTCATTGGCATAATTAATTGGACACGTATTCTGGCGTTTTTTGAAATTCGTTCTCTAAAATGGGTTAAAAATAGTGTCAAAATTTGTAAAAAAAAATAATTTTTTTTTCGTCTCATGTGATCTAGTAACGATACTGACTGTGTACACAAAATTTGTGCACTGATTAAAAAGTAACCCTGTATAAAGTGTACAACAAGCGCAAATAAATTTGTAATCGTGTGTATCCTTACATACTTGAGTGAGACGTGCAATTAGTTTAATGTACGAGGGCGGAGTGATAAAAATGAAACAAGGAGACAACTTCATTTAAAAATGATGATTTTTAATTTGATGTACGTTGGTACGTAATTTCCATATAAATCAATGCACTTCATCCAGTGTTTCTAAAGCTTTTCGATCCCTTCCGTAAAATACGACTTAGGCAACCCTTCGAAATAGGCATTGGTTTCGACCATGTTCTCCTCGTTGGAGCTTAATTTTTTTTCCACCGAGCCATTTTTAGGGTTCCGTAGCCAAATGGCAAAAAACGGAACCCTTATGGATTCGTCATGTCTGTCTGACTGTCCGTCCGTCCGTCCGTATGTCACAGCCACTTTATTCCGAAACTATAATACCTATACTGTTGAAACTTGGTAAGTAGATGTATTCTGTGAACCGCATTAAGATTTTTTTACAAAAATAGAAAAAGAACAGTAAATTTAGGGGGTCCCCATACATAGAACTGAAATTCTAAAAATTTTTTATCAAGCCCATTGTGGAGTATCTATGGATAGGTCTTCAAAAATGATATTTAGGTTCCTAATTTTTTTTTCTAAACTGAATAGTTTGCGCGAGAGACGCTTCCAAAGTGGAAAAATGTGTGTCCCTCTAACTTCTAAAATAAGAGAATGATAAAACTAAAAGAAATATATGATGTGCGTTACCATAAAAACTTCCAACGAAAATTGGTTTGAACGAGGTGTTGTACCGAGATCTAGTAAGTAGTTTTTTTAATACGTCATAAATCGTTAACCGCAATTTACCTTTCACTATTATTAAAACATCGATCAAAATCACAACGAACTACAAAAACTTTTATATTATATTACTGGCTGCTACGGAACCCTTCATGGGCGAGTCCGACTCGCACTTGGCCGCTTTTTTTTAAATTCGGAAACAGAAAATAGTTGCAAGGGGTCCAATCTGGCGAATATGGTTGGTGTGTAAGTACTATAATTTTATATGATATAAAAACATTTTGTATAACAATTTAAATGATATAATGTATTATTAATATAATTTTATTTAATATAATTTCACTTGATATAACAGTTAATTCATATAATGTTCATATTAACTAATAATTATTTGTCATAACGGACAATTTATATAAAATTTACAAGACATAATAAACTTTTCGTATAACGCCTGATTTATTCTCAAAAGTAAACGAAATGGACCGCAAATACTTTGTATTTTATGACACATGCAAGCATCCAGGTATGCAAACGTGCGAACAAGCAAGCATGCAAGCAAGTATGCAAGCAAGCAAGCAAGCAAGCAAGCATGCAAGCAAGAAAGCATGCAGGGATGCATACATGTCAACCTAACCCGAAGGGTATGGCGAAAACGAGTGAGGCGAGCGTAGCGAACCTAACCTACCTAACCTAACCTATCCAAGTCGGTGTGCCCCGGATTTCCGTGCTCGCTACGCTCGCACCCGCCCTGAATTACGGTGCCCTAATTTAAATTGTACATTAATATAATAATTAATTATCCACCCTTTGTCCAGCAGTGGGCGTCTTTCGGCTGAAATGATGATGATGATGTTTTTTCCATTAAAATTATTTGGAATTTTATATCTAATGAGCATTATATCTTATGATGATTAGTTGAAATGAAAGTTATGTGACACGAATGTTATATGAAATGAGTGTTATACTAAATGTTTTTATAAAAACTGAACTTTATACCAAATGAGCCTTATATGAATGAATTACAATTACAGCTTGTGAATGTTATTGCAAATGAATGTTATATGAAAATAACGTTATGTCTTTTGAAATTAGATTATCTGTGTTTATACGATATGAACGCACCCCCCCATAATATTTATCAAGCCTCTGTTTCGTTTTCCTAATAGATTTTATTTGCAAAAAATAATGTTTAATCAACTCTCGAAATTCACTTTTCTCCATCTTTGCGAAAATGACAAATGCAAGGCATGCGTTCAATTGTTTTTATTTAATGGCTGTCAAAAATAAAATAACCGGCGGTACTGGCTGAAAATTTAAATATAGTCCCTCAAAAGAGTTGTGAACAAGGAGGTTACATGCAATTTGCGATAATTTTATTCCAAAATAGATTTTTACCAGACTTATCACTCCGCCCTCGTACTAGGAACACCTAATAAATGCAATGTAGGATTAGTCTCCCAATAGGTATTTTATCATTATATAATAATAAAACTAAGTTGATAAAATGTGCGTGCCGATAAAACTTAAAAAGGAGTCCCGGCACGGTAAAGGGACTTATATAGTGTGATAGCCCTTCGTCCCCTCTCGAACAAGAAAGTTCCCGTTTTAACCTAAAGGGCGTGTTTTTAAAGATATAAGGGCTTTTCCAACCCTTCAACTTGGAAATTAAGTGTAGTGGCACCATCTGTTGTCGAGTATTTGAACGTAATTGAGAACAACAACGATTATTTGGGTTGCATTTCAAAAGGCGCGAAATTTAAAATTACAATTTCAATAAAGTCGTAATTAAATTAGTTCTGTTGTCGAGTATTTGAATTTCGTTCATAACAACGATTATTTGGGCTGCATTTCGAAAGTATGCTACAGCTGCAGAACCTATTGTCACGGCGGATAGTTCCCGTTTTAACCTAAAGGGCGTGTTTTTAATGATATTTGTATAATAAAACTGAAGAGATCGAAAAAAAAGCTAAAAACCGAGTCAGGGAGATGTAAAAAGTGATATTATTATAGAACATCATATCCTGATTTTTTGTTTCTCTGTTGTTTGTACGGGCTAATCTCCGAAACTGTTGGACCGATTTGAATGAAATTTGCAGTGTGCGTTACCCCAGCCAGAAAATGTCGAAAATCGTCATTCTAGTACAATAGATAATTAGGTATACGGCTTCTGTAAATGGTAAACAGGTTTTAGAATTTGATAAAGCGATAGTTTGTTAATTATTTGATAAAAACAGTTCCGGCTGGAGTAACGTTACTCCAGCCAGATCTTTTGTTTTCTAACGGGTATGTTGAAATATTTTTTGTCTAAATAATTAGGTAACAATTTGATATAAATGTTAAAACTTAGTTTGTGTTTGTATCTGCTATGGTTGCGAAGATATTTAAAATCCTGCTGGAGTAACGTTTGCACGATTGCTGTATCTCGGAATTTATTAACTAGATGATTATGATTTTTGTACAGGACATCTGGCTAATTAGTTATAATTTGGTAAGCAATACAAGAATCCACCATAATGCACCGTTTTGAAGTTATGTTACAAAGCAGAAATATGCTTCAATAGGACCTAGTGCTTCCAATATTAGCTCCAAAGACTAACTTGAAACGTTATTATATAGGTAATTACTGTCTATAAATGTTAAAAGAAGTTTCATTAGTATCCAATACGTAATTAAAAAGTTATGACGAAACAGCGCCCAGCTGAGTTATTTGACGACCGATTAACCAAGTTTCCTGTATTAATGGTAACTTTATCTTATAATAAGTAATTAGATATACACTTCAATTTTATACCTGTGAAATTTCAGACGTATACACTTATAAATTGACGAGATAATTAAAAAAAACGGTAAACGCCTGGTAACCCGGCCAAATTTAGAATGTTATAAAAAAGCGGCCGCACAATACATTGCATCAACCTTTTAAAATTTACAGGATAATACGTGAGAATAATACGTATTTTGTACAGACGGGTACACAAGTTCTAAATAAAACATAATTATAATTAAATTCATATTTCGAATAATAATGTGTAGGTAGGTAATAAAAAATTATGGAATACCTATTATAATGTTTTATGAAAATAAACACTATGGTAGTGTTCATAAAGATCACGACAATAGTGTTTATTTTTATTTAATAGTCTTAAGTAAGACTTGTCTGAAATTAACGTTAGGAAGTTTTACTTTTTTCACTGTGTGTGTTATAATTTAGCATTCCGAAAATGTTGAAAATGAAATACCTGTTGTGGGATAATTCTAAATTAAGTTTTATTATAAAATCACAGATGAGTTTCAACAATAATATTATCACAATGCAGTATTTATTCAATAGGTAGGTAGATTCTACTATTTTGTAACTGATTAAAGATAGGCGTAAATGTATAAAAATCACAGATGTGCAACAATAAAATGAATAATAAGTATTCTTCTTAGAGTCGAGAGTTTCTAAACCGCAGTAGTCATACTCATCATCACAAAATTACAAATTTATTTTTTAATTTTCAGCTAGCTAGCAGCTATTTCGAATGATAAAAAATTAGAGATACATTTTAAATAGTAATGACTATTAAAATTAATACCTAACGTTTATACATATTGATTTAACAATTAGATATAAGTAGGTAGCAGAGTTGGGCGTAATTAATTACTTAGTAATTAAATTACTGTTGAAATTACAAGTAATTCAATTACTTTGTAATTTCAATTACAAGTAATTGAATTACTGTAGTTTTTCCCACGCTCTCAAATT